>JABUQX010035899.1:0-12500 GCA_015478945.1 Trachelipus rathkii | reverse complement strand
AACTCTATATGAAGTCCTAGTTCTTTATATTTTGTTCAACTAGTTCGCAAAAGAAGAAGCAAGTTCAAGTAACTAACAAAAGAAAATGGCTCATTGAACGAGCAACAGTCACTCATCTCTTTTCTTCAGCGAAACCAATAAGAAATGAGAATACAGCAAAAGAAAAACGTCAAACAATTCTAAACGGGATAATAACCGTTAAGAATAAACACCATTTGAGCCATGAGAGAGCGTTATTAGGAAATTTTGCGAATCGAAAGTTGTTATCCAAAATCGAATCTTAATACATTTAAATCTGAAAGAAAATATTTTATAAACTCGTAAATTAAAGATAACGATTAACGGATGTAGGGAAAAATTTAACTCGGTAATAGTCCGTTACTTCTTTTTCGAACTTAACGAAAGCGTTAAAAGGTTAACGAAAAATTAACGAGTTAATAACGATTAACGCTTTAAGCGTTAATGCGCCACTTTGTATATATATATATATATATATTAAATAAGTTTTTTTTATTAATTTTTTAAAAAAATTTGGATTTCGAATGAGAGGAGGCTTTGTGGAAAAATCCTCAAAATAGACAAAATAAGAATAAGCTGTTTATTTTACGTTGGATTGCACAACAGTGTTTGAAAGCATTATTAATTATGCTTTTGAGCACAAATCAAAAATTCCTCCAGTCAACCAGATCCTTATGAAATAATGTTTCGCAGGAGAATAAATGATCAAAATGCAGAAATAGCGTTCTTGTATAACATTTAAACATTATTTTGAATAGTAATAAATAGTAAATTGAATTATTTTATTACAGTTGCTTTTATTTTATTAAAGGAGGCCTTACTCCTGTGCTTCCCCCGTAAAGCCGCGCCTGATATACATATATAAACCCGAAACGTCCTAATTAAATGAAATCAAAGCTTCTTTTTTCTTTTTATTTCAGTATATATATATATATATATATATATATATATATATATATAGTATTATATATACTAATAATATACTATATATTTTATCATATGTATATATATATATATATATTACTATTAGTATATATATATAATATATGAGAGAGAGAGAGAGAGGAGAGAGATGGGGGTGGGCGAGAGAGAATCATTTTTTTAAAATTAACTTTAAAATTAATCATGGTTCATCATCAAAATTCACGTCGTTCATCACTAAATATATATATATAAATATATTATTAATCATATATATATATATATATATATATATATAATATATATTTATATATAAATATCTATATATATATATATATATAATATATATATATATGATATTAAGTTATTATATAATATATATATCATATATTATATATATATATATATATATAAAATATATATATACTATATATATATAATATATATATATATATATGATATATATTATATATTATATATATTATATATATAATATATATATATATATATATATATTATATATAGATATATATTAGTATATATACATATATATAGTATATTATATATATTATTATATATAGTAATAAGAAAGCTTCAAAATTGCCTACAAAATTATCACAGTAAAATATGTAACTGCGTTTTATAAAGATTCTTAAGGATTTAACAGAATCAGAAGAAAAAAAAATTTCAAAATTAATATAATAAAGTATTTCTAAAACAATAACTGTAATCCGTTATAAATTTAATAAGTGTATTGTTTAGAAAATACTTTATTTTATGATTTTGAGCAAATTTTTTTTCTTCTGATGTTACAATCTTAAAGAATCTTTATTAAACGCTTACTATATATATAGTATTAATATATATAGTATATATATATATATTATAACTTATAATATATATATATATATATATATATATATATATTATATATATAATATATATATATATTATATATATATAATATAATATATATATATTATAATATAAATATATATATATATAATATATATATTATATATAATTTATATATATATATATTAATATATATAATATATATATATATATATATATATAATATATATATTATATATTTTCTGCCCCTGGCCCACTTTATTGGAGGGGCCACACCGCCTCCAGAAAGCGCCACCTCTGGGCGGTTCCACAGGTCAAGAAAGGAAGATATAGAGAAGTCGGCACGGTGAGCGTCAAGCGGCGGCACTCGAAGCGAAGTGCTCCATTGTGTCCGGGGATATAACGGACATCTAGTTGCAGATGGGGATATACGTGTCAAGTTTGAATCTGATTATATTGCATAAGATTGGGTGTGGCCTGAGCTGCCACCGGGCGAGGATTAATTTGGTTTTCTTCAGGACAGTATTCCTTCTGTAGGGGAGATGTTTGGAGATGGGGTGTTTAGTAGTTGTTATTGGGGCGATTTTATAGATATGTGTTAGTTAATTGTGTATGATGTGAGAGAGCCAAGACCTATTTGCGAGGTGGGAGGAATGTTGTTGTAGATGTCATTATAAAGTTTGGCTGGTGAGGAGGGGGGGGATTTAGTCTGTGTCGGGGGTTGGCGAGGTGTGCGTAGTATCTGGTGGCATAGGATGGGTTGGATTGAGTGTTTTCTGGAAAATTTGTGTCCCTACCATCTTCAAGGGGGTAGGGATGGGAAGGATGTGTTGTTCGTCGTAAATGCTGGTCATGGGGGTTGTTTTAGTACATCCATGATGTTATTCTTAAGGGCAGTGTTTTTGTGTAACTTTTGGCAATTTATTTGGTTGGATTTATAGTGCTGAAACATGCGGGGGAGCATAGTTTATATTAGTTCTGAGGAGTTGTTTATATGTGGTAAGGGTTTGTTTTCTGTCGCTGAAGTTGTGTTGGAGAGGAGTTCGGAGAGGGTGTTTAATTTCCGTTGGGCTGAGGAAGTAATTTGTCGATGTGGGGGGAGAAAGTCATATGTGTGGCGTAAGTGAGTCTCCTAATATTTTTTGGGCTTTTGTTTAGGGGAACGGGGGTTGTTGTTTCAAGTAGACTATTGGTTGGATGAGGATTGGTGCGGTCAGTGGTTAGGAGGCGTAATGGAGGATTAAGGGGGGGAGCTGTCATTCTATTGCCGTGAGTAGCCAAGTTTTAATAATGTAGGATCTTGGTGTGTCTGGGTGGCTGTGTTTTTCAAAGTGGATGTTGGAAATGGAGACTGATGTCGTCTCGTAAGTAATTAGTTTGAGTGATCTGGTTGGTTTTTTTAGGGAGGTGGGCAGATCTGCTGTAAAGATTGAAGAGGAATTGAGAGAGTAATGGCGTTCCTGTGGTACGCCGTTTGCCAGTTTCGATGGGAGTGTTTGAAGGAAAGGTGTTTTTATGGAGAACCTTTGCAAAACGGTGTAAGAAAATTTGAGAGCCACTTTTTGATCATTTTTTTCTAGGGGAATGAAGAATTGTTTGTATTAAGGATATATGTTGCGGACTGTGTCATAAGGTTTTGTTAAACTCGCTGAGCTGTGAGTATGATCTGTGTGATGGGGAGTTGTGAAGCCATTACATTAGGTGTTGTGTGATGGAGGGGTGAGGCTGTTTGTGAATGGATTGCCTTTAAAATTCATGTTGGAATTCTGGGAGGGTGAGTCGTGGGATATTTTTTTTATATTATTTCTCCAGCAGTTTGCTGATCGTGAGAGAAGAGAAGATTGAAACGAATAGGAGGATGGGGAATTGGGGTCTTTTTAGGTTTCAATTTTGGATAATGAATGCTTTGTTTCAGATTGGGTATATAATGGAGTTCAGATTTGTTAAAGAGTTCTGTGATGAGCGAGAATTGCTTTTCTCCTAGGTGTTCAGGTGGAAGTTTGAGATGGAGTCTGGTCTTGTGCTGACGTGAATTTTTTTAGCGGTTTTGATATGTCTCTGATATCATGTTGGTTTGTAAAAAGGAGGTGAGGGGTTGTCTGATCTGAGTGGAAGTTTTTGCAGTTGTGTTTTTTCTTAACCTATTCAATGGGGAGAGTAGGCTTTACGGAATATTAGCGTAGTGTTTCGAGGCTGCGTCTGCTTGTTGTTTTGGGAGAGGAGTTGTCGGGCAAGGATGGGGGATTCGTGTGAGGGAGGGGGGTTGTTTTGTGAGTTGTTTAGTTTTTGATAACCTGCCAGGTTTCTTATTATTCTATTGCGTGAGATGTTTGTGTTGTAGGGTATTCTTTTTAAACTTATTCAGTAGTGTTAGTGGTTATTGAGTAATTTGAGCAATCTGAGTGTTATAGGTTAGTTATTTGGTTA
The DNA here is from genome assembly GCA_015478945.1 of Trachelipus rathkii. Taxonomy (NCBI): domain Eukaryota; kingdom Metazoa; phylum Arthropoda; class Malacostraca; order Isopoda; family Trachelipodidae; genus Trachelipus; species Trachelipus rathkii. The sequence goes on along the minus strand of JABUQX010035899.1, from coordinate 8,279 downwards.
CGTGGTTAATGTGGTGTATGGTCTGAGTTTTCGGACTTGGAGTTTCCTTTGTTTAATAAGTTGAACTTGATTTCGGGGATAGTTTAGGATTGAGATTTGCTATGACCCTTAGTATGTAAAGATTGGCTGCATTTGATGAATTGTGTTTGTTTAAGTGAATGATGGAGGTGTTTAATGTTGTTGTATGTCATGTATTGGTGTAGGGTTAATATATTGGATTCGATATGGTTAGTAATTCTGTCCAGTTGCTTTTTGTAGTGAGTAAATGTGGTGCCGTCTTTTTTTTTGGAGTGTTGGGTGGGGGAGGTCAGAGATATAGAAGGGAGATGATCTGATTGAGGTCGGTGGTGTTGTCCCAGTTAGTCTGTGTTGTAGGAAGGGGAAGCAAAATGTGACGTCCTGCGTGAGGTAGGGCATTGGTTGCTTGCGGGGATTCTGGTGGGAGTTTTTTTGAGATTAAGGGCATATTCAGGGATTCCAATTCATTAAGGATATGAGTAGTAGGGGGTCTTTTTTGCACGAAAATGACCTTGACCACCTACCTGACCTTGACCTTTTTGCCTATGACCTTAGACCTTTTTTGAGCCCAAATTTTTACCCTGACTTGACCTTTTTTTGGCCATTGACCTTTTTTTTCGACCACCTTTGATCTTCATGGCGTCATTTTTGCTGCACCACGGTATTTTGGCAACCTTAATTTTTGCGCCCTTTCGAAGAAAGGGCGCGCTAAACGGTTGCTGTTATGCGAACCGTTGTACGTACCCCACCCTAATTTTTTCGACCATGGGTCATTTTTTGGCCCACGGTAATTTCTGTCCTTCCTTTAGGGGCTTAGCCCCTTTTTTGATATCTTAACCTTGTTGTCTCGAATCCGCAGCACCCACAGGTGCGAATCGCAAGCCAGCCGCGTTTCCGCCCGGCGCGTTTCCCATCCCACCTGAACCGTAGGTTCACATCCGCCCGCCTTATGTCCCATCCCGCCTGTCCGTGCAATTCTTTCTCCCTCACACACACCACACACACACACACACACCTACACACACACCACCACATACACACACACACAACACACCCTTGACAGATACCGTCGCTACTCACGAATTTTCACCATCCCTTCCATCTATGCTTAAACTTCCTTACCACCTCAAGCCTTAACGTCTTTATATGTTCGAGTTCCCCATCGGTCATAAATCAAAATAGAACTCGACCTCTCACCACCGAGGCAAACCCCTGACCTTTTAACCACCCGTCCAGCGCTACGAATTGAGAGAATACATAATTTAATTTTCAAGTCTATAAACGCAAGTCCGCGGCTTCCCAATAATAATTATAATAATTATTATAATAATGAATTATAAAATAATATAATAATAATAATAATAATTTATATTATATATATATATATATATATTATATATATATATATATATATATATATATAGTATATATAACTATATATATATATATATACTATATATATACTATATATATGAGAGAGAGAGAGATGAGATGAGAGAGAAGAGAGAGGAGAGAGAGAGAGAGAGAGAGAGAGAGAGAGAGAGAGAGCAGGAGAGAAGTTCGAGAGAGAGGAGAGAGAGAGAGTAGAGGTGGCCGATCCAACTATCACATAGTTAAAGCATTTACACTTTTAGACCTATTTGAGATCTATACATATTTTTCAACAACTCATTTTTATTTGAATTTAATTATTTTAACTATTTTTATTTGAATTATTTATTATTTACGTATTTTTATCTTTTTAATTTTATTTTCTGTCTATAACATCTCTCATCCCTGAGAATCACAAAGTTGAAACTCGAACCGAAAAATCACGTGTAGGATTCCAGGCTATCATTGTTTATTCTCTTTAATTTCCAAAATTTGTATTCATTTTTATTTGAATTATTTTATTCCATTTTATTGAATTATTTAAATTATATTTTAATTATTTTAATATTTTTCGTAACGTAATTATTTTCATTATTTTATTTATTTTTGGTAGTTACGCGCGTATTGATAAGTAACACGTTTCTTTTTACTGTTCCATCAAGCCATAAACCAGACATGCGCATCTACAAAAGCGAGAGAGAGAGAGAGAGAGGAGAGAGAGAGAGACGAGAGAGAGAGAGAGAGAGAGAGAGAGACGAGAGAGAGAGGAGAGAGAGAGAGAAGAGAGAAGAGAGAGAGAGAGACAGAGTATATGATAATATAATATATATATCTTATATTGTATTTATATATTATATATATATATATATATATATAATATATTATATATATATATATATATAATTATTAGTATTATATCTATATATATATTATATTAACCGTTTGACCATGATATTTCGGCCTTGACCTTGCCGGATACCCTATACCCAGCGTACACCTAGCCTACTACCTGCACTTAACCTAAACTAACCTAGCATAACTAACCTAACCTAACCTAACCTAAGCCTAACCTACACCCTACACCTAGACGTACAAACTACACCTTAGCCTACACCTATGCCTACACTGCAGCTAGCCTCCACCCCGCCTGAGCTCATCCAGTAACTGATGCCTAGCCCTTTGGTAGAGTATCTGTGCTAAACATGAGGTCAATGTAGGTACCTGACCTGTATGGATCTATCCCAATAACTTATTTCCATCCGTGGACACACACACACACACACACACATTATACTTATAACACACACACACACACATTCACTATTGACGCTTATACCACACATCATCTTATACAACACATTCACTATGACACTTATACACACACTTCACTATCGTTACTTACATTTACCATAGACACTTACATTTACATTTACACAAGCGGTCACAAACACACACACATACCACACACCCACTTACACTTCATACACACATTCACGTATGACACTCACCGTATAGACACTTAAACTTACATCTACACTTAACACACGTATAAACACCACGCCAACCCTTTGGTCTTCCTATGGGTCAATTTAGCCACCCTAATTTAGGCAACTATAAACATTTTTATTAAAAACATTTTCGCGAACCTAAAAACTGTAACCTCATTACAGACATCTTTATATTTTACTTAGTACTTTTTATTTTATAAATTTTTAAAAATTTTGCATGATAAGAAGAAAAAAACTCAGAGTGCCTGATATATAACTTTTATTTACTACAAATTGTACGAAATTTTATTAAAATCATATACTTTACAGACCTAAAGCAGTAAATCAGTAAATCAATAGAGGTTGTAACCTAACACCTAGAGGGGGATTAGTATGCTTTTGTTTTACGTTTTTACTGCTTTAAACTCATTTTTACTGCTTAACTTATAGTTTTACTGCTAACTCACATATTATTAACATTACATACCTTAAAGCAGTAAAATCAGCAGTAAATCAATAGAGTGTTACCTAACACCTTAAAGGATTAGTATGCGTTTGTTTACTGCTTTTACTGCTTAAACGTTTCTTTTACTGCTTTAACTTCATATACATAATTACATACCTTAAAGCAGTAAATCAGTAATAAAGTAATAGAAGTGTTACCTAACACCAAGGGATTAGTATGCTTTACTGGTTTACTGCTTTACTGCTTTCAACTTTCTGCTTTACTGCTTTAACTTTCTGCTTTACCGCTTTAACTCATTTATAACATTACATACCTAAAGCAGTAAATCAGTAAATCAATTAGAGGTGTTACCTACACCTAAGGGAATTAGTATGCTTTTATTTTACTGCTTTACTCTTTTAACTTTCTGCTTTACTGCTTTAACTTTCTGCTTTATGTTTTAACTTTCTGCTTACTGCTTTTGCTTTAACATGTTTTACTGTTTTAACTCACTTAACTATTTATTAACATTACGTTTTTTTATTTTTTTTAATACTTTTATTATTTATTATTTTTATTTATTTTTTATTATTATTTTTATTATTTTCTATTATTTTTATTATTTATTTGTATTATTTACTTAGTGTTATTTACTTCATGCCTATTGTTATTATTATTTTAGAACACTACATTACTATGACACTGGTACACACACATTCACTATTGACACTTATACCACATTCACTATGGTCACTTACACTTTACCCATAGACACACACACATACACTTATACACATACAGTCACAGCCACAAACACACACACACCACACACACACACACACACACACACACACACACACACAACACACACACACACACCTCACACACACACACACACACACACACACACATTTTTACTTACACTCACACAGATTTAACTTACACTCACACACAGATTTACTTACACTTGCACACCGATTGCACACACACACACCACACACCACACACACACAACACACCCACCACACACTTACACACACAGATTTACTACACTCACACACAGATTTACTTACACACATTAACGTATTAATTTATAAAAACATTTTGTTTTAATTAAACACGTACATTTATATTACTCATTCAAATATAACTAAAAATTATTTCAAAGTTTCTTAAAACTCTATAATAAATCAATCATTCTCTTTGAACAAACAATTTATTATTAACTGTTAATACTTTTTGTTATAAATTTTATAACTATCAAGTATTAAATATACTTTTTACTAAAATTTTTATGAAAATTTTTATTAAAAAACATATATGTTTACGTACCTTAAAGCAGATAAATCCATGTATATCAGTAAGGACAAGCCTAGCACCCCGTCTACATCAAGCTCATGCCCGTTTTGTTCTATTGACTTAACTGCTTTACATCATCTTTAACCATGTAATAAGTATAAATAACAAATAAGTTCTTCTCTGCTAACATAAACATGCATTATTTTATTAAAATCATTCTCGTAAGTTTTTATCTAAAAATAACAATTATTCTTCACTTACATTTATATTATTCACTCTATTATTAACTAAAAATATTTCAAAGTTTTATTTTTCTAATTCGGAATTTCTTTATTATTATCTATGTACATTGACAATCCATCGCGAGAAAACACAACAACCCGCACTCCTTACAGATACTAAACTGACCCTCTCTGTAAAATGTGTTTGAAATAAACTACTCTTTAGGTCTAAATTTAGGGATAAATTCCTTTGTTGTAACCGCGGGCCGATTTAAGCCTAATACAGGTCAAAAGGTAATTCCCGATATATGACAGAATCATTGTTATGTATTATTTTTTGATAAATATATTTCAAACTGAAACATGTTGGTCGGTAAGATCCTTTAGCAGGTAAAAAGGAAATGTTTCCCTTACTTGTGATTGGTCGGAGTAATCTTTATCTCTATATGACCTCGTATTTGATTGGTCGAGAATTATTTATCGTCTTTTGAAAATTAAACTTTGTTCTTTTAAACTTGTATTGAGCAGGTGTGTGTTTTATATCTTTTAGACCCAACTCATTTTAAAAATCATAGTCATTTTTAGCTGGTAAGCGGTGCACAAGTTATTCTGATTTGGTTTATTAAAAGTGTTTTATTTTTACTAAGTGTTTATCATATTTATAATAAATACTTACATTGAAGAATAATTATTAATTTCATAGAATCAGATAATAATTAATTTCACTAGTTCATAAGCTAACCACCAGGTCAGCATGAGCCCCACCCGCAAAGGCATCCAACCCCGCACCCGCTGGTGCGTGCGTCCCGCCGCAGTCCCCGCCCGCCGCGTACCCGCCGCCGCGTGCGGCCGCTGGAGCCCGTCGCGTTTCCCGCCGCCGCGTGCGCCCGCAGATCGCCCTCCGCGCAAAGACAACCAGCCCCGCACCCGCAGGTGCGAATCGTCGCGTTCCCGCCGCCGCGTTGCGCCCTGGTGTTCCAATTCATGAACTAGCCGGAAGACAGTTAAATATTAACTCTGTTGCTATGATGTGCGTCAGAGATGAGCCATCAAATGTGATTTCATTCAAAGATGAATCATCAATATAGTTTGTATCCAAAGATGACGTCATCAAAAGATGGCATCATCAAAGTTAGGCATTTAGCTGGGCATCAAAGTGAGGCATCAAATATCGAGTGTTGTGCGTGTAGTTATGTAGGTGTCTATGGTTGAGTGTAAGTGTATATGGTTTAATTGTAAGTGTCATAGTGTGTAATAAGTGTCTATGTGATTGTGTGCTATAAGTGTCGTCAGTGTTATAAAGTGTCATAGTTGAATGTGTGGTATAAGTTGTCGTAGTGTATGTGTTGTATAAGTGTTAGAGAACAAAGACTAACTCATAGGTAGAAGCATCCTAGCAACTTTAATATACACCAATCGAATCCTTCGACTACCACTTATAACCTCAGCGGGATAGACACCATATTAGGGCCTATTCTAGGTCAGACGTGTGCGTGTGTGTTCTGTGTTGTGGTGTGCCCGTGTGTGTGGTGTGTGTGTGTCACGATGGAAATAATTAGCTAGGATAGATCCATACAGGTCAGGTATCTACATGACCTCATGTTATAGCACAGATACCTACCAAAAGCTAGCATCAGTTACCTGATGAGCTCAAGCGGGGAAGCGCTAGGTGCAGGTGTAGATACGAGTGTAGGGTACGCTAGGTGAGTGTAGCGTTAGTTAGGTTATGTTTTAGGTTTAGTCAGGTTAGGTGCAGGGTTAGGACTAGGTGATAGGCTGGGTATAGGTATCGGCAGGTCAAGGCCGAAATTAATCATGGTCAACAAGCGTTAATATATATCACTAGTATATATATATATATAATATATATATATATATATTATATAATATATATAATATTTATTTACTTATATATATATACTGCCTCTCTCTCTCTCTCTCTCTCTCTCTCTCTCTCTCTCTCTCTCTCTCTCTCATCTCCTCTCTCTCTCTCTCTTCCTCTCCTCTCTCGCTCGCCTCGCTCGCTCCTTTGTAATGCGCATGCGCATGTCTGTAGTTTATGCTGACTGACAGTTAAAAAGGAAACGTGTTACTTATCATACGCGCCGTAAATAAAATTTGGTTTCAATTGAAAAATATTTAAAAACACGCAATTAAATGAATAATTGTAAATAAGTAAAAATAATTAAAATAATTCAAATAAAAATGAATAAAAATAATTAAATAAAATGATAAAATTTTGGAAATTAAGAGAATTAAACAATGATTAGCCTGGAATCCTCACCGTGATTTTTCGGTTCCGAGATTCACTTGTTGATTACTCAGGATGAGAGAACTTATAACAGAAAATAAAATAAAAATAATTAAAAATAGTAAATTAATAAAATAATCCAATTAAAAATAGGTTAAAATACATTAAAATTCAATAAAAATGATTCAAGTAAAATTTTCGGTATCTCAAATAGGTCTAATCGCTTCCAATCCGTTCGCACGAATACAATCCGCTCGTGGTTTTCTCTCTCTCTCTCTCTCTCTCTCTCTCTCTCTCTCTCTTCTCTCTTCTCTCTCTCTCTCTCTCTCTCATATATATAAATATATATATTATATATATATTATATTATTTTTAAATTTAATTTATTTTTTTTCTTATTATTTTCTTTATATATATCAAAGCATTTTACTTTTTATATATAGTATATATATATATATTATAAATTCATTATTATTATTCATTATTATTATTATATTATTATTATTATTATTATAATTCATTATTTTAATAATTATTATAATTATTAATTGGTAAAGCGCGGCACTTGCGTTCTATAGACTTGAAAATTAAACTTATGTATTGTCTCTCCAATTCGTGAGCGCTGACGGAGTGGTAAAAGCGCAGGGGTTTGCCCCTGGGTGCGTGAGCGGGTCGAGTTCTATTTGATATGACCGATGGGGAAACTCGAACATATAAAGACCGTTTTAGCTTGAGGTGGTAAGCGGAAGTTTAAGCCAAGATGGAAGCGGCATGCGTGCAAAATTTCGTGGCAGTAGCGACCACGCTGGTCGGGTGTAGGTGTGCTGTGTGTGTAGGTTGTGTGTGGTGTGTGTTGTGTGTGTGTGTGTGTGTGGTGCAGATGGGTGCGGGACCACAAGCGGGATGGGGACATAAGGCGGGCGGCATGGGAAACTACGGTTCAGGTGAATGGGAAAACGCGTCGGGCCGGGAAACGCGGCTGCAGAAACGCGGCGGGCTTGCGATTCGCACCTGTGGGTGCTGCGGATTCGAGACAACAAAGGTTAAGACATCAAAAAAAGGGCTAAGCCCTAAATGAAGACAAAATTACCGTGGGCAAAAAATGACCCATGCGAAAAAAATTTTTTTTTTTTTTAAGCGGAAAAATTAAATAGGTGGGGAAGCTCCTTCTTCTTTTTTTTTTTGTT
>JABUQX010035898.1:17500-47597 GCA_015478945.1 Trachelipus rathkii | reverse complement strand
ATTATCAAAATATGGTAAATCAATTTTACAATACAGAATTCAAGCTTGAAGGACAGGGTTCAATGTTTGACAGCAGGCATTAACCTTAGAGACACCGTTCTCATATCTTGAGAGGAGCGATCCGGTCCCACCTTGTTTTGAATTTTGAATTGGGAAATCAAAGTATAAAGATTATAAACACTGTATTACTTATCAAATTCCTTGAGTATTTATCTATGAGAAGATACTATTTACACTTGTATTCCCTCCGAATACTCAAAAAATCCTGGAATGCATATGTTACACGGACATAGTAACACCAGATGTGGCATACTACAGCTCCTCTATTGAGGGTAGTTTATTTCCTAAAGAGAGTAGAGTAATAACATTCCCAAATGTCCACTATCTCACTGAAGATCATTGATCGGTTCAATAAGAGTACATATAAAGGACGTGAAAGGTCGGCCATACCCATTTACAAGTGGCACATTGATGTGTAAAGTTCACATTAGAAAGAAACGACCTCATCAGTTATGAAATGATGGAAATTTCTAGCCGAATTTAATATCTCTTACATTTACTGAATTCATTCAAGAAATAGATGACTCTGCAGGATATATAAGAAGAAGAATCAATTTCAATATTGTCATATGTTTACTACAATGGCATAAGGCACTGAAGCTCCAGCTACCATAATAATAAGCATGGAGGAGTATTCATTGAACGAATCACAGAGAGATACGCTTGGAGGATCACTAACTATGCGAGCCCATCCCTGTGTTTAGAAAGGGTGGAATATCTAGGCGTAAAAAAAGCTATAAAACACCTGACACGATGCCAAGAATGAGCGACAGGAGCCAATCCGTGCTTCATTAAAAAGCGAATTTCCAGTTCCGACAGAGCTCGATGACTGTAAACCAAAAAAACAGAATGACAGCAAGCAGTCAAATTAAAGGGACGCAGGTTGCAGCAAGTAGAAAAAGCCAAGATAAAGAGCTCTGAAGAAAACAATTCCCAGAAAAATCACAGCGGGAAAAACCCTAAGCTAGAGGCCCAAATCTACTAAAACGGACTAATGTATCACCAATAACTACAGATGATCATTAACTACAACCTCGCCAACATGTATATAAGGGACAATCCTGAACTCTTGTCATATCAGTCCTAACACCCCCGGGCAAAGCATTCCATCACCCGCTATCCTGACTCTGGCAAGAGCCGAATTGATCTTCTCGAAAGCCCTACCAGATTAGCGTGAGCACACAACTCACAGCATTAATCCCACACACTCGCAACACCAGCACTGACTTCCTTTAGAGTTCAATCCAGCACACAGACCATATCTAATCCATCAATGTATTCTATATTTTTAAAACGAAATGACAAACCCTGAGTACAGACCTTACCTACAGTGACAACCACATGTGATACAAAGAACCAACTTCTATTATCTGTTTTAATCAATGATGTTACACTCAATGAAACTGCGTCAGCACTTCAGCAGCTATCTCCATAGAAGCTACATATAACATTTCTACTGACTTTTCGATGATGCCCAAGCAGTCCATCTCAATCATGTGTTTTACAAGCTTTCAATATTAGGATGCACATGAGCTAAATCTGCAAAGTCGTAAACAACAACTTACGAATTCTACTCTTTAAATGTTGATAATATTCTCTCAGAAAGACTTATTGATACCATCTGCTAGATCCAAAATCCGCTGTCCCATCAAGTCCGAAATTCGCACTTAAAAAAAAAGTAGCCTAATGCCACAAACTGCGTCAACCTAACTTCAAACCTAGAGCTTTTCTCAGTTAGAAAGGTGAACTTATCCCCCAAAGCATTTGGAAAATTGGAGAAGTCGCTTTAACACCACAGCCAAGTAACCAATCAGAAGAGTGGAAACCAAGGTGTTTAATTCACTCACGGTTTATCAAGCATCAACATTCCAAATATTGTTAGCGGAAATTCACCTCAAAAATAATACTGAATTTAGAACACGACATATCAGGGCATTTATAAAAAAAATTCACATTAAAAATTCGCCCCTTTCAACCCTAGGGCGTCTTACATGTAAACAAGCCTTTACGACGTGATAGAAATGTCCGTATAATGGTACCAACTCTATGTTCACACGCTTTTTCCACATCTAATAAAGCCAACACTTCATGTGGTATAAGCCGTACGGTATGGAATCTTAAGAATACGCGTACGAATAGTAACTTGTATGCGTTTGATCTCAGTCCATTTTAGCTTGTAACGCAAGTCATTTAAACATTCTGAGAAAGGGGACATTAGGCCTCAATCTTTCATTTAGCGTTGAAGTCTGCAACATCCCATTAACCGTTCATCATCTATCTGAACACCACCCAAACTTAATTGAAATTGCCAGAGCTTGTAATGTGCTTTTGGTATAAACTAAAAGAGAAGATGAAAAAAAAAGCATTGTTAAAAACGTGATTCAGGAGTATTTGCCTATAATGAAGTAGATTCTGTGAGTTGAAGAAGGATACTGTTTCGGTTCAAACACTCAATCGAGATGTGAGCATCGTCGGGCCCACTGATTTCATCTACCAAGGAGAAGAACGAAATGTATATCGATTGATTCTGAACTGAATTTATCTGATGATTCAACATCAATTCCTTTTTAAAATTTAAACAATATAAAATATAAAAACTATGGTAGTGCTGTTCAGCCTCACACTCTAGTTTATGGGAGCTTATTGTATTTATTCATAAGTTTAAACGATATCGTTCAATGATTTTGTAAATATTGCGATCAAAAATTTATTGTCAATGATTACTAGTTTCCACAAACATATGGAAAGCTTAAAATAGGAAAACGTATGTACTATCCTTTTCCTTATATTATATATAATATTATATATATATAAATATATATTATATATATATATATATATATTATATATAATATATAATATATATAAAAATTAAGATTATATGTATAATATATAATAAAATCGAAATTTCCTGGTGATAAACGGTAAAGCTCAGATAATTCACTTATACTACTAGTTAAAGCATGGCTAGGACAGTTTCTGTTAAGGCGTCAGTATCGGTAGGAAGTGTAGTGTTAACACTTCTTGTAAATAGCGCATGTTAAAAAGACGACACTATGCTTATATACGTATATTCAAAATGCTGTTCATTTTTAATTAATGTTGGTATAACAGCGCTCATCACACATCAAGATTTTCAGATTAACATCCTTACACACCCCGTGATCCCACAAGAATACGTGTTACATGTGCATCAGATGATGTAAATGGTATTAGAATGCGACTTCAGCTGCAGCGAAGAGGACGTTGAAACTGCATACTTCTATATATCATTGAGGTGTTCAGAGTGTTTCAATAATGATGGGCAAATAGATAACAATAGCGAGAAAAATAGCATGTTTAAAACATATTTCAGTCAAGCGTTAGAACGATTAGAATACAGATCCCTTCTCCCTATTCCGAATAAACTTCAGCTAAGAGACCTTCTTTGGCCCCACAAGACCCTTGTGGGCTGTGCAAAGAACGAAGCTGCAATTAACTATATAAGTATCCATTATAAGAACAGAAGTCTCTGGAGAATTTACAATATTCCCGCCTGACGCCCAAGGGGACGTTTGCCGTGGTGGAGATGATATATAAAGTATATATATATAATATATATATATATATATATATATTATATATAGATATATATAATATACTATATATATATATATATATATAATATAATATATAATATAGATTATATTAATATAATTAATTTTCACAGAACTCAAAAGACGTTTAATATATTTCTAAGTCTCTTATATAGATATTGATTATTATAACAACTTACTATTTCATATCATTTATAAAAACCGTCAATCCATTATATTTTATATAATAGATGAAGATTTCGATTTGCACTCTCCTATATCAGCTGCGTTGAGGTATTAAGTTAATGGCATAACATCGAATACAAAAATAAAATGCCGCTAGAGTCGTCATCTATGTCATTGATTTATTGCTTGTATTACCTTTATTCTTCGAAATTGATATTACCATTAAATAGTAAACAACTAATGCAGAGCAACGATGAAGGGATGACCATGCACCGTACAGTCTTTAAATGTGAAGATCAATATTAGCCTGTACATTTCTTTCCATACACTAATTAGTCTAGGCGCGAAATAGTCAACAGCTTTTCTCGCATACTGACACTGGCACTATCAAGCAACCGATCTAACTTATTGAGCTCCAATAAACTCCAATCTGCCTTTCCATTCATTGATGAGAAGTGTGTGATCTTTATCGTTTTCTGTCTTATGCCGATGTGTTTTTAATACGTCTTTCTGATCAACACAATGATAAAGATATGAGGAATAATTTCAAGTCGTTTTAAGCGTATGGGATGGAGATTCGAGCCATAATCAACTCACTCAATTAGCCGACTGCCTTTGTTTGAAATCAAGGGATCTCCTCCGAGAGTTCAATAGTATGACTTATCCATCGTATGTACTAGACTCATTTCCTATATCCATGCGCTTCCTCTCACTCTCTTAAACTTGCGTTCAGCTTTCCGAGCTCCTATCCTACATGTCTCATTCTTTCTCCATTCCTCTTTATTTCTACATTCTTCTTCTTCTTACTTCCTACAATGCTACGATCCATACTCTATACAGATTCCGCGACATATACTCTCCTCCCTGCTCCATTGCTCGGTCCCATCTACTAAGCGTCTCCTGGCTCATTCGTCGCTCTGCCCCCACACTCATGCTCTTCAAGACTTTAAAAATAGAGACGCAATGTGCCGCTGCATCAATCATTTGAGCTTCTGCGTTTTCAGTTTACCATGCTGTCAGATCAATCAATTCAAATGAAAATATATATATAATAATTAGAATGATTTAAATTGTTAAATAATTTAAAATTGATATAAGATGATAGATAATAATAATATATATTTATTAAATTAAATAATAATTAAATTAATATATATAATAATTAAATAATAATAATAATAATAGAAGGAAGAAAGATGGAGTGATAGAATATATATATATATATATATATATATAATATATATAATATATATATATATTATATATACTATTAATATATACATGTATATAATATAATAATAGGTAAAATAAATTGAACTCGAGACAAAAAAAAGTTAATTCGCATTCATGGCTTTTTCGGATGTATGGTTATACTATTCTAATTGATTACTGTTATGTCTATGTTGTCAATTATGGCGCTATATGATTGCTGTTGTATTGTTATTATATATGTTGTTGTTAATTAGTTGATGTTGTTGTGTTAGTTGTTGTTGTGTTGATTTTTACTCAGTATGACTGACTAGTTTAGTTGTTATAGTGTTGAATTGTTGAGTTGTTAATGCTATATAATACCATTTTAGAACTACTCAATCTGATTGCTATGATGTGGATTTGTGATTGAATGAAAGCAGAAAGGAAAAATATTCATCCATGCTCAAGACTAAAATAGATTTCTTACTTCATCTCTCTAACCTAGCCTACTCTCTACTTCCTCTCTCTCTTCATCTATCTTTTCCTTCTTCCTATATATATATATCACTCTCTTCTCTTCTCTGCCAAAATATATATATAATTACTCGTCAAATACTATTGATACACCAACGAGTTACTTTGTCATTATTTGGCAACAAAAATACTAAAATATGAGAATAAATATAAAAATTAGAAATGAATTAAATTAGTAGATTAATTAAAATATATTATTAAATAGTAGATATATCGGTCACAATCTTGAATTCAATCATAAAATTAAATGATGTATCTATAATAATAATAAATTAAATAAAATAAGAAATGAAGTAGCAGAAGAAGGAAGAAGGAAGAAGTAAGAATTAATGGAAAAATAAAATTAGACTCGTACATATTAATACACATATGCGTAGCATTTTTATTTTTTACTAGTAGGTATAGTGGTGATTAAGTCATTTTTACATGATCTGTTGTTATCTTGCTGTCTAATTAGATTGTATCTGTGTTTATTTTATTGATGTTTCAGTTTTGTGGTTTTGTTGTTGGTGTTTATTGTTTTGTGTGGCTGTGTTGAGGTTGCTGATTATTCTTGGCTAAAGTTTAATGTATTGTGTTGTATATTGATATTTATGCCTATTATATGTTGTACACCCTATCTAACCATCTCGTTGTTTAATGTGGGTTTTGTTCCATATGTTATGTGAAGATTAGGACAGATATACAGCAATTGTAATCTGATGTCGATAGAGGAGTCTATTGTGTATTAATTCCTATCAATGACTCCTACTACAACGACCGACTAACCTCCACTGATCTCTCTCTCCATTCTCATATCTTTTTCTTTGAAGAGAGCTCAAGCTTTTGAGATGTCTTGCCTATCATCATCATCACCTTCATCAGCCTGTCTCCTTAGTCAACATAGAAATCTCTCTCCTCTTACTACACTATCAAGAAAAATATGAGTCACAGTAATCGTTCTAATAAAAGTCTCATGCGACTGCCTTCTATAGAGTCTATTGTAAAAAAATTTAATAGAAATAATCAATTTAATAAATTAATTTAATATAAATTTTTAAATTCTTTTAATATACTAATAATTAATTAATAATATTAAATTATAAATAATAATAATAAGAATAATAAATAAATAAAATTAATATAACAATTATAATAATAATAAGAAGAAGAAGAATGAGAAGTAAAATAATGGTAAAAAAAAAATTTGAAGAACTCAAACAAAAAAAATATTATAATTTACTAGCATTCATTAGGCTTTATTTCGTATATATATAGGTTGATGGTAATTACTTTATCAGATTCTAGTTTATATTACTATGTATATATGTTACTATGGACGATGATTGTAGTTGTATGTTGAGTTGACCTGTTTGTGTTGTTGTTGTTGTTGTTGTCTGTTGTGTTGCTGTATGCTGCTGTTGGTTGTTTGTTATTGATTGTTTTTAGTTATGCCTTTGTTAAACTCTCACTGTTTCTGATGTGGATTTGTGATTGGAAGAAGTCAAGAATTATGGGAAATAATAAGTATAATGTATAAAAGTAATAAGTAAAATAATAAATATACAATCTCTCTTATCTATCTATCTCTCTACCTCTCTCTCTCTCTTATTACTCATATCTCTCTCTCATATATATATTACTTATATCTATATACTATCTCTACTTCATACTCTTAACTCTAACTTACTCTATCATCCTCTCTACATATAATATATTCGCATCGGATCAACCACTACTATTATACAATCGTATTTATCTAATTATACTATGTGATATATACAATTCAAATGATAAAATAATAAATATTATAAATATAATAGAAATGAATATTAATATGCTATAATAATTTAAATAACTTGTTTAAATGGAGATGAATTTACAGTATTAGTAATTATGCTATAAGTGATTTAAAATAATAATTAATATAAATATATATATATATAATATAATATATATTAATATATTAATATCTAATCATTTACATCAAATTTTCTATCACATAGTAATAATTAAACTCACACTTTATTTCCTCCCCAGACAGGGGTTAAAGTGTACACGCATGGAAATACAGGAAAGTTAAATGGAAGGAATTAACTGATAATATACGCGAAGTCACGAGAAAGATAATAAGCCATAGTATACTACTATACTGACCCCTTTAATCCCAGTTAAGTTGAAAAAGTACTGACTCACGGATTTAGACAAAAATCCATCCTACAGCTTATTCAACGGAGTATATATAACAATGAATACAGCAGCCTCCTCAACCTAATAACAGTATCTCAGTCAATGTATAGTAGGTGCATTCTCCTTGGCACCCAGTATGGTACATCAACTACTTATAACCCCTACTATAACATAAATAACCCACTATAGTAGCCAAATATTTCTATATACACTACTGTTTATAGTTATGGAACCAACCATTCTTGATATCACTATCTGACCCATAAAACTATCAACAATCACCTCTCCACTATCCACACATATATCACTATATATTTTAACTTAAATTCAAATCACATTTTCTTCTATATGTGCTTCACCTAAGCCGTCGATTCTTACATATACGCAATACTTACCCACTTAAATATATCCGCTAAAACAATACCTGAATATCATTAGCACATTACCTAATCCTTTTTACCATACATTTGAACTAATAACCACCTTACATATAATATGTACTTCTCATTATATATTCTCTCTCTCTCATCTCTCTTACTCCTACTCTCTTTCTCTCTCTCCTCTCTCTCTCTCTCTCTCTTACACTTCTTTTCTTCATCTCTCTTATCCATCTCTCTCTCTCTCTCTCTCTCTCTATCTCTCTTCATCTTCATATATAATATTAAAGGTATAGCAGGCTATATTGTGTTATAAATAATAAATATATTAATATATATATATTAATATAATATTTAAATATATATATATATTATAATAATATATTATATATATATATAGAAATTATATATTATAATATATATATTAATATATATATAATAATATATTATATATAAATATATATTAATATAATATATATATATATATATATATATATTATCAATTTATTTTAAATATAATGAAATGATCATATATATATTTACTCTCCATCAGCGGTAATATCGGAACATTTGATGACCACCGCGTTATGCAGTGTTATAATACCAAAACCGCAGCTCTAAACCCACCTTAGATCCCATCCAATATTCATATATTACGATATCTGTTATGTCATAGTTATGTGGATAAAGGATACTATGAGTGTCAATAAAATTTGTAAAGAAAAATTTCATCTTTTCTGTTCATTTATCTGCATACAATAAATAGACAGAAGCAAATAAAAGAGAAGAAAACAAGCGAGAATATAAAGAGGGTTAGAAAGATAAAATATAATGTAAATCCCTCATTAAGATGACTGAGTTTCATAACCGTCTGCCCATAAAAATAACTTACTCGGTTCTACAAAGAAATTATAAATCACACATGGCGTTAGAAAAACTTCTGGTCATTAGAACGTATTATCCACACTCTTATATAACTACTGCAGAGAACCGAACAGCTTTGTTGAATAATAGAGGTACATCGCATATATTTATTTTCTAAAATTTCTGTGGAATATTTATAATTCTAACTTAAATGTTTACACTAATTTTGATTAATCATTATAAAAAAAACTATAGTTATATTAAAAATAATGAACTTTGTAAAAAAATAATTTATAGTAACTGTGAAGGCCTGCAGTGCTAAGAAAACTCTGCTTGACACAGAAAAGTTCGCTTCATTACAAAATGTTAATGTATGGCCAAATACCCTGTAAACAGAGGGGCTCCACCTCCGTACCCCAGACCAGAGAGTGAGGGATAAATATTTGAAATTATTACTTACTGTCCTCTCATAGAAAGGTCATGGTCCTTCAGGAAAACCACGACCTGTCAGCGGATTCAGCAGGCGTCTCCACTCAGCTCTATCTTTACACAGCCTTCTCTCCTGTATTTCCTCCATCGTAGGCAGCCCACATCTCTTCAACGAATCCTGCGCAGACTACAGCTGGACGCCACCCCCCAGATTTTGGGGGATACCCGGCGACTATCCAAACGATAAAACGGTATGGCGGCGGAGGCTAAAGAGCAGAAGGCGAGCGTAGAGAAAGCAGATATAGCACGGTGCGCGAAAGGTATCTGTACGGTGAGTACACCAATTCAGTATATAGCTTGAGGCAGTAGAAATAAACATATATAATATAGTACTAGTACATGATCGCGTACTGGAATAAATACAATAATTTGTGTTTGTAAAATTATTAATGTGTGGGGATAGTGTAGTACTTGAGCGAGACGAAGTGAACACAGGCGTATACTATATCTAATAAAGTTTTGTAAAATTCAATTTCGTCGGAAGCGTCGATATGTTCGATATATTCTAACTATATATATCAGACATATAATATCGCAGATAATGGCATATATATCGAAGTTTAGGAGAATTCGAGGTAAAGAATATATAGAGGTTAAGTATGAGATGGTCTATATGGTAATAACGTGCAGTTAGTGTGTGATATAAATGTCTAGTATTGTGTATATGGATGCTCATTAGTGAATGATATAGTAATATTACACATATTACTCGGTAATGTGATGACTTGAGCAGTCATCAATACATACGACTCGAATGTGCGCACCTACGTAAATATGCAAATAAATATATAGTATATAATATAATAATAAGTAGTAGTATATAGGTATTGATGTGGTAGAAGTCTTTAAAGAGCTATGACTATATACAAGTGTAAACTCAAAGTAGAAACAAATACAATGTACATCCTACCACAAGTTAAAAAGCATACACATTAGTACATGACTCATATGTATATGGCTGATCAACGCAGAGACTAAAAACAGCTTCTCTGCTCTCGTGCAACCACGACGACCAAAAATAGTTAGACATATAGGCGGCAAGCCCTGTGAAATATTTAGGTGGTTGTCAACTCCAACTTACACAGAATTACACACGCGTGTGCTATAGGCAACACCTCCCTCTCTATCTTCTCAGGCAGTCACTGTATTACTACTAGGGTCTACGGCCTTTCTAAGAGTGAACTAACGAGGTGAGGAATAATAATCTACCCCCCTCTGGTAATAGGTCTCCGGAACCCCCCTCTTTATAGTCTTTGTGAGCGGTATTAGTGTTAGGTATTAGTTCCTCCGACCATCCCCTCCGGTATAGTTAATAAAACATATCCTCTACCTACCTCCGTCCTCACCATCGTACTCTAGATGAGCCTACCCTAAAAAGGTAAACTCCTTTTTAGGGGCTCGGCCGAGCCCTACCTATATATATACTATAATATATAATATAATCAATATAAATAATATATTAATATATAACTATATAATATATATAATATAATAATTATTATATACTAATATATTTATATAATTATATTATTATAATATAATAATATATATAATAATATATATATATATATATATATATATAATATTATATATATATATATTATATATATAACAATATATATATACATATAATATATATTATATATATTATAATAGACAGGAAAGAGGGGAAAGTAATGAGTTGTATCTTTTGTTATTATAATCTTAAAAAAATTATACAGTTATTTTCCTTAAAAAATTATTTTTGCAAAAAATTAAATACTATATATAGGTATATACCATTTTTTTAATGTTATTTGATTAAATGTCAGTATTTCATCAATTATTGAACGCTTTTTAAAATACATAATCATCATTAATAACAAATCTCTAACTTTCAATAATCTTCATTTAACATTAAAATACTTAAGCCAAATAAATAAGTTTCATATTCTTTATAAATTTGAAGTATCGGCATCGCATCAAGGGACGAATAAGTCACTTTATATTTCTACTACAAAGAGATATCTTAAAAATCCGAAATAGTGAGCTGAATTTTTTTTATTAATCCTGTGAATTAATCATATATTTTACGATGATTTAAATAATTATAATACGATTAAATCATGATTTCAAAAAATAACGAATATCGAATCATTCAAGCTCAGACGAAAGATTGAAATAAGCCTAAAGTTTTTTTTTATATAGCAGTAAAAAAATAAAATTGTTTAATAATAGAGTTATTAACTCTAAAACATTGAGGTCGTATCAGTAAATGACTTTATAAGCCTGAATAAGACTGTGAGGTGTAGAATAATATTCTTAAAGCATTCTGTTTTCAACTTGTTATTATTGAGAGGGGCTATTAGATAATAAATGTAAACTTGATTATAAACACACTTATTTAAATATTTTTGATCCTGCTTATCAGTAACGCTAGTGGTCAATTTAAAGAAACTATATATAATATTTTAAAACCAGTATAATCACCAAAACGATGTAATAGAGATAAATCCCAAATCACGAGATATCAAAAGTTAGCATAAATGCACCTTAACTACAGCATTTCAGGAATTATCATTATCATCGCCTCTCAAAAGTAATCTAGCTTAATAATTAGTGTCTAAAGCTATCGAGAACCAGCCGCTTCAAAAAATAAGTGAACGCAATATATATAGATAGCTATAAGCAATAGCTTCTAAAGTTTTTTCATACTCTAAAGCAACTCTAACAAGTAAATAAAAAAAGTTTTCCAAATATATTATACTTTCTATAGTTTTATAATGAATATATTAATTGAGTGATCACAATAGAGTAAAATACTTGAAAATAGAGCTCCTTCACATTTGAGTACATGATAAATGGTTATCTAAGCAACAATCGGAGACCATTACGATAAAAATAGTCTATATGTCCAGTTATAGGAAGAACAAAAGGACAGTAACACAGAACAAACAGCAAGCAATAATGACAGAAAACAGAGAGCAACGTATGCATCTAGAAAATCAACGATTCGCTATCCGAACATTAATGTAATAAAATTCTATCAGCATCCGAGGATGATTCTGTCACTAAAAAATATAAATAAAACAGACAAAGGATATTGTAATAGACAAGCCAGATAGACACAAACATCATCTGAAATGTTATTACAACCATATCTACCGATATGTCATTTAAGAATAAATAAAAGTAAAGATTCGGAAAACTTTCGAACAATTCATAATTAATCGATGCATATAGCTATCTAATATATACAGAAATACAACAAAATAGAGACCAAAAGGGATAACGCCACGCCCCACTCTGCGTTACAACGCAAAAGTACAAAATATAAAAATTAATAATTAATTGCGTAGTGCTTCGAATATATTGTCCATTCATCAGCAAGTAAACTGTAAAGATCTAATCGGATTCATTTGAACATGTCTCAAATTATGGTGTAATTTTATCTTTTATTAAAAATTTCAACAGACGAGGAAAGAAGAAAACAAAAAACTCAATACTGGAAGCAAAAATCACAAGGAAATATATTGACAATCAAATAGGAAAGTTAAGAACTTCCCTTAAGAAGAGAAAAAAATCCATTATCTGAGAAAATAAAATAAATGATATAATCTAACAATTATACTATTGAAAATTAAAAATTTAACGATGTAGAATCAAAATAAGAAAATAAAAAGATGAACTGTATGTCAAAAGTAACAATAATAGATATACATAAAAAAGATAAACTGAAAAACAGTAAAGAAAAGATCTATAAAATATTTAAGAGTGAAAACCATCATGTGAAACAATTACTGATCAGTAATTTATGATAGACCATATCACGTGATACAAACATATAATGAGCAAGAAAATTGACGTCATAAAAGAAGTAACATATCTATTTTAAAGAGTTTGGAATATAATATATCAATGTCTAATGAAGAAATATTTGAAGTCAGATAATTTTTATTGAGTAATAATTGAAACTATATATATATGAAAACTATAAATATTATCTTCAAAACTTCTAAAAATAACCATCATAATAGATACAGTACAAGAAATTGATTAGAGTATTAATGCATAAGCATACAAAGAAGATATTTGAGGCTCAATTGCTTGGACATGAGCAAAACCTAAAGTTAAAACATCATATTTTAACCCAAAATCATGAAACAGAAGATCTTTAATCATTACTTCTGACATCCATAAGTCAGATTCCATAAACTCCACTCACAAGATTTTATATAATCAATTAATTTGAGCTAAGTAATTCATTAGAAGAGTATTATAACTGATAAAAAAACTGCATTAACCTATTAAGATAAATAAAATTAAACAACATATAGCTTATCCTATTTTAAACTTGTAGATTGTAGAGAAGGTAGTAATTGAGTATAAAAGTTTTATTAAAATAAAATAGATAACATAAATAATTTATAAAAGTTTAATTACTTAAATAAAAGTGACATAAAACAATTGTGATAAATAGAAATAAAACAAAAATATTGAAAAAATTAAGCAAGGATAAAAAGAATAAATTAGGAATAATATTGAATAGAAATACTCCCTCCACTAAAAGGATTACATATTTTTTTCATTATCACTTAGCACTTATATAGACTAAATAGTCATTACTCATAAAAAATGAAATACTGGCTGCCTCAGTAAATAACTTATACATTTATTTTACTCATATTTTGGATATTATTTTATGTAAAAGCAATTATAAATATAGCGAGTTACAACAATATCTAGACTCTCCTCAATTAGCTCTTGCCACTTTGAAAGTATTCAAATTCGAGGTTTTTATCATTATGCAGGACAGGATGGAGATAAAACTAACATACTAAGTCATCAACATGCAATCAACACACAAATTCGTCAGCTTCAATAACCATTCTACTTGTATCGATTATATTGTTACAACCACTGAGTCTGATATTCAATCAATCAATTATAATTTAAACACTGCATTATCCAATAAAGTCACCACAGACACAATTACTAACTTTCCCTATAGACTGGGGGTAGTGTGCCGTAACATTCACTTGGAAACATTAAGAACCAAATACCGTGAGCGAGCGAAGATACAATAGAAAGATTTCTCATGATAGCAAGTTCTTGTAAATGATTACCTTCATGAGAAGCAGTCAGTTCAAATAGTTGCACAACCATATAAAACCTTTATAAGTACGAAGAGTATTCTATCCTAGATCATACTATATTATAGAAAGCCGAATAAAGTTTATCCTTCTTTTCCATTTATCTTTCTTCCTCATTCACTTAACATTAGTGACCGCTCGGAGCTGAGAACTCTTCTGCAGACAGAGACACAGCCAAAACAGAGCAGCACTACGCGATAGGTGGAATTTTTATGTCGATGAATCTCGTCGAGATCATACATAATTTCTACATATCCCTCTCCCCATCAAGTAAGAGCATACAGAAATTGAGACACAAACAAACTTATAGCGCGCTCCTCACACAAACCACTACTGGCGACCATTCCAACGTCTCTCAATTATCTCATCCTTTCATTTTCCCTCGTGTCTACGTTGACAACTACATCACATCCATATCGTAGGCCTTCTCATAACAATTCAACGCAATTTTACGAACACGAAAACAAAAAATCTCATCAATAAACATATATATATGTATTCTTATTTATAAATTCTCGCTATTTGTGCCATGTATCCTGTCACTATATCCTCGAGAACTAGCAGACTCTCTGAGACACTACGCAATGAAACTTACATAAAGCGACAAACTCTGTGCTCCAGTAGTAAATCTCAAACCCTGATAATACATAGAACAACGCAGATTCTTTCCACATGCGAACCAACCGAGAAACACTTCAGATATCTACAGTACTCTTTCATTTCTCAACTTTTTATTGACTACCTTTTTTAACCCTCCTTTATTTCTACACAACGTACCATAAGCATATCACTAATTCTCAAAACTAAATATATTTCTCAGCTAACCACGTATATTATGAATAAATAAATATATGGTAATATGGGATTAATGATAACTTGCACTCCTGATATAGAGAAATAAAAATGTAGAAGTCTAATGGTCTCGATACAATTTAATTACATTAAGTATAAAAGAGTATCAAAATACTCCAATATTACTTATTAAAATAACCAATAATATTAAGGATAGACAAAGCTAAGTTAACATAATTTATTTCATTAGATTATATAGTGAAAAATAGGCTTTGCTATCAGCTTAAGCATAATATTAAGTTATATATAAATCGTATGCCGGTCAAGTATCTTGCATTCTATAAATGGCAAAACACGTCTTATATATTGCGTACCCAAAAGATATGAAACGTTCTTCTGTTTTTATTATAACATACCAAGAAAAAATTAATAACGTTGCCAAATGGGTATAAGTATATTTTTATGTACTAGATCTATAATAAATAAGTGG
The DNA here is from genome assembly GCA_015478945.1 of Trachelipus rathkii. NCBI lineage: Eukaryota > Metazoa > Arthropoda > Malacostraca > Isopoda > Trachelipodidae > Trachelipus > Trachelipus rathkii. Next base: position 31,738 of record JABUQX010035898.1, on the reverse strand, counting down.
AAAGAAGAATCTTATATTATTAATACACAATAAATTTATTTGGAACAGATAACTAACCACAGTTATTAAATATATTATTAACAATGATAATCAAAACGCTTCAAATAAATAATATCAAATATCTAAAATCATTTACCTAGATATATATATATTATATTTAAAAATAATTTTTAATTTAAATATCAGAGAGGTTTAATTGTCGATTTTATTCCCTTCAACTTTAATGATTTAAAAGGACACAATTACCGTGTCAGAAGATAAGATATGCCCCAATATGAATTAAGTCACTTAATGTAAGTATATTAGTTCTTTTAGACTCAGATAATTTCTTTAGAGGACGATATATATATAATTAATTAATTAAATATTTCACTTAATACATTTCAACTTTACTTTATTCAAATATTTCAGGAAAAACCTGATTCATGAAAATCTTGGGTGAATAATCACTTAATTCATTTTGAAATAAATAAAGTGAATAAAAATATACCAACTTAAACTCACTTGAAGTGTAATATTCTTGCATAAAAAACAAAAGAAATGTAGCTTGGTTCATTTACAAATAAAAGATAAAAATCTTATCATAAAAGTATTATTCGTCTAAATTATACTATTATCGAGATCTATAGAGAAGTTAAAAAAATGCATAGTATGATATATTTCTCATAATAGAAATTATAGAACAGAAATTATTTCCTTTATTCACATCTGTTAATATGTATCAAACCGAACTACCAATTCAGCCAGAGTGAGATATATCTAAAATATAAAATGTCACCTTAAACTTTAAAAATAATTGATATATTCATTTTCCAAAATCACCTGGTCCTTCAGCGTCCTCTGTCGGAAATGACTGAATTATCAAAAAAAATACTTCATATACGATATAAAACATTCAATTTATTGTACGCTTAAAATAATCATCACATACTTTATATCAGCTGTATACTCTACCGATCTCTTACCAGAACAAGGTTATATTGCCCAGAATTAAGAATAAAATATATCAGATATTACCAGGTGCAAATTATATATCACTGTCCACTAAATTTATAATATGTATCAAAAATTGCGTTTTCCGTCAAAAGCAAATACAACATATAAACCTTAAATGAAGAAATATAATAATAGCAAAATCTTTATCCCTGTGAGTTTGAAAGATATGGTTCAGATCTTCCTGTATCTCGAAAATCGGATTTCGTCGGTAAATTCTAGACATTTATCGACAGGGAGGAATGTGATCGAAATAAAATAGTTTATATATAGATATATTAATAATATTTCACTATGTCTGCAAGTTAAGCTATCATCAACCTCTAACACCCACCTGTAACATAACTAACCAACATCTCCTTTATTAATATATATATTATATAATTCCTAAGTAACGGCCCGCTCAGTATTATGAGTATTTCCATTCCGATAACCGTAATCAGAAGCGATAATGGAACTAACTTTGTTGGTGCAGAGAAAGAGCTCAGAGAAGCTATAATGGATTGGAACAAAATTATGATTGAAAATTGAATGCACCAAAACAATATATCTTGGAAATTTCATACTTCATTTGCATCTAATTTTGGTGGAATCTGGGAACGACAAATACGAACAATAAGAAAAACACTTAATGCTCTTATGAAAGAACAGCATTTATATTTGGATGATGATAGACAAAATACTCTTCTTTGTGATGTCGAATCCATAATAAACAACAACCCTATTACTCCTATATCAAATGATCTTAATGACGTAGAGCACTTAACACCAAACCACTTATTGCTCTCTCAGTTAGGATTAGGAGTGACATTTCCTCTTGGATTATTTAATAAAAACGATATTATAATATCGATAATATTCGACGAAAATGGAAGCAGGTACAATACTTGGCAGACCTTTTCTGGACAAGATGGAAAAGAGAATATGTATCTCTTTCAGGAACGACAAAAATGGACAAAAGCAGATCATTAAAAGATGGAGACCTAGTATTATTGACAGACAAGAATTTATCTAGAAATCAATGGTTACTTCGTCGTGTTGTAAAAACGTATAGAGATGAAGCTAAGGATGTTCGAACTGCGGACATAAGAGTCTCTAAAGTGAAAGGAGAAATAAAGGACAGGACACTTCTTCTTAGATGACTAATTTCAAAGCTCATCCTTTTGAAGGAAGAATCAGAACTTCAACCCGATGTGTGAAAATTTCTAAAATGAAATTATATTATTTTATGATAATACTATTATTATAATATTAATTTTGTACTTGTTGGATTCTGTCATGTGTTATAATAAAAGCAAACAATAATTTGAAATGTAACTTATTGTAAAATATAAAATATCATTCATACTTTAGGTATTACCGATTATTTTCGGGGCTGGTATAAATCATAATTATAGTTGTTCTTTTTTGTAACCATGTTCAAAATTGTTTATTTGTTTAACTCAGAACATTGAGATCGCTCAGTAACTGTGCAGGTTACGTTTGCTGGTGTGGTTGTTGTTGATGTTGTTTCTGTTTGGGTTGTGATTGTGCAGTAGTAGTTGTTGTAGTATTTGCTTGGGTAATGTAACATATTTCATTTCCTCATATTTGGTTTACGACAAAATTGCCACCTTCTACATTATTAAGCTATCTACTTAGATATGAAAGTTGCAATGATTGAAATAAGTAAAAATAGGAATACCCCGCCACCTTTCTCCAGTAACTTCTTTTTATAATTTAGTCATTCTTTATGTTACGGGAGCAACTTCACCTTCTTAGCTCTTTTTAAAGGGACATGCTCTTATATAAGATGTGGAGAGATTTCACAAACAAATTGGATAAATTTGTCCTCATCATAGATTAGTTCACTTTATCAATATGTGTTAGATTTTTAATTTTTTTTTTAAAAGAGGTAAATAATTTACGACCAGAGTACTCATTATTAATAATGATGTAAGATATTTTCAATAACTCCTCTAACCGATGTAAAATATTCTCAATAACTTTTCAAGACGATCTTAAATATTTTCAATAAATTCTAAAAATGATGTAAGATATTCTTAATAACTCCTCATAAGGATGTAAAATATTTTCAATAACTCCTCATAATATATGATATTTTCAATAACTCATCTTATTGATGAAAAATATTCTGTTAGAGAAAAAATTAGCTCAAATACTGAAATTGATGAGAGAAACAGTGAAATGTTTCGCCTGTGTCATTCATTATTTATGACATTAGATCATATAATACACAAACATTTTTTATTTGTCCTTTATCATTACCCAATGATTACATCGTATATTCTGTTATTGTTTGAAAATTTGAATTACATCTTTTAAGTTTAGTTAAATTTTTCTTGAAGTAAAAATCATGCATTCTATAACACCATTATAGTTTCACAGTTACTGTTCAAAAGTTCCCACCTTTTTAATAACATGTTCATAAACAGACAGTGTATTACTTGTCACTAAAGACATGAGCTGAAACACGGGACATAAATTTAGCGCAACAACCCTACTTGAACAAATGTGGGGAAAAAATGAATATAAAAAATTTTAATCACAATTGTTTGATAGTTAATATAATATATATACTATATATATTATATATATATATATATTATATATATATTAATATATTATAATAGATATAATATATATATAAGTATACAATATATTATATCTTATATATTATTATTATTTGATTTATTATTATTATTTGATTATTTATATTATTTATTACATTATATTATTTATTATTATTATTATTATTCATTATATTACCATATCACGTATTAGTTTGATTTATTGTTATTATATTATTTATTGGATATTTTAATTATATTATGAGGGACTAGTGTGTAGTCAAATTCTAGTAGCCTCAATTAAGAAAGACATTTCTGAGTTTTCATATCTCTGCAGTTTGTTAATAATTTGCCATTGATTAACATTAGCATTTAGATATTATATATATTATAATATATATATTATTATATCCTATTATATATATAATATATATATATATATATATATTAATAAATATTATATATATAATATAGATATATATAATATATATATATATATTATATAATAGTCTGATGCCTGCATTAACGATAAGTACTCCGTGTAACACGTCTGCGAAAATCCGAATCTTCCTAATTTCATGTGTCTTTGGCTTAAATCGTCTCCCTACTCACTACCATATCTTGTGTTTCTGCTACTGCTCTCCTAATAGAAACGATTTTGCGGCTCTTTTTGAATGTCTTACCACGAGACTGTTGTATACTCATCATCCAACTGCCGAAGTCCTCACTTAGGGGACTTCAACACACACCATACTGAGTGGTTCTCTCATACTGATTCAGGTGTGAAGGAGGCCAAAACATTCAGTATTCTCAACAATCTGGAACAGTTGATTAAGGAAAATACACACATCCCAGATCGTCCTAACCAACTTTTCCACATCAAGCTTGAATGTATGCTTCACCACTTCCTTCTCGCGTACAAATACCCATTTTCCCTCCTATCGGTAATTTCTGACCACAATCTTGTAGCTCTAAAGTATACACTTCATTTTAGGCACTGCCCTTAAGAAGAACTTTCTTTCCATTTTAATTGGGCTAATAGGAGACATTGCGGTCGCTTTTTTGAAAACTCTTCGTTTGGAAATGAAATTCCATGTTTTGTTCCGGAGACGCCTCTTTGGCTTCTGCTGAAAGGTTTAGAGCCGTGGATCACGGACGGAAATGAACAAGTTCATTCCATCTCCACTAAATCATCTTTCTCCTCATATTCATGGTTCGATGGCTCTTGTTCTCGTGACATCCAGGAGCGTGACATTGGGTATAGGGCGGTGGAAAACTTCTCGTTTTCCTATTACTCTAACTAATTTTCCCTCTGCCCGGAATCGATGCATACACTAAAAGTAAGTGTGCTACCCTTCTTGATCTCCTTCTGATAAAAATTTCTCTCCCTTCACAAAAAACATCTCCAATAACTTCTGTAAAATCTGCCTTTCCCCTCTTTATCGTTCTGACGGCTCTGTTGTCTAACACTCCTTCTGAAAAGGCTTAATCTCTTTGGTCTTCTTTTCATCTAATTCCACACTGAACGATTCCGGCTCCCCTCCTCCTGCCCTTCCCCCTCAGGTGTTTCCAATGTTCGTCTACCCTGCATTTTACTCATTGACGGTACAATGAGATACTGAGATCTATGAACGAACACAGGGGCCCAGGGCCCATTGGCATTCCTCCTCTGTTTTGGGGAAGTGTGCTTTGAGCTGGAGCCTGTTCTCGTTCAAAACTCTACTCCCGATGCCTTAATACTAATACTTTTCCTCAATGCTGAAAGCCGCTTTCATTCAGCCAATCCCAAAAAAGGTATCTGCTCTGATCCTTCAACTATCGACCTATTGCCTAACTTGTATTCTATCTAAAGTCTTGAAACTCTCCTTAACTCTCATTTCCTCGATCATATAGATCTCATTCCCTTCTTTCAGATCCTCAGGATGGCTTTCGACGTTCGAGATCAACTGTGACATCCTTTCCTATCTCACAGATCTATGGTCTTCTGCCCTTAAGGACCATGGAGTCTTGCATGTAGCGCTTACATATCTAAAGGCTTTGGACGGTCTATGGATGCAATCGCTACTCTCTAAGCTACCATCCTATTGGATTCCTTCATCCTTTGCTTAGTTTTCTTCAGATCTGTTCCATTTCAGCTCTTGTTGATGAGCAACCTCTTCCTCATTTCTATTAATTTGCTTTTCCTCAGGGTTCTTTTTTATCTCCAACTTTATTCCTACCTTTCATCATTTATTTCTTTAACTGCACTTTTTCTTACCAGCTTCGTATATACATGACCCAACTCTCCATTCTCCTATCCACACTCATTTCAATTGTGCTCCCTCGTTTGTACTAGAGTTGCTCTCAGTTCTACAGCTTTTGTCTGACTCAATTCTGCCCGATTTGGTCGGGATTTCTCAGTGGAGTAACCGTAATCTTTTGAAGTTCAACTCTTTGAAAAACTCACTTTAGATTTCTCCCCTCTCAAAAACACCTCTCAACCTTTCCTATGTTCTTCGACTGCTCATAATGTCTTACCCGATAAACAGCATAAACATTTTGGTTTTATGTATAAATAATAATTATCTTGGAGACCTCACATTCACATCGGTTGCTAAAAATAGCCTCAAAAAAAGCTGGGAATTCTGTTCAGATTGCGTGAATTTTTCTACTGCTCAGTTACTCCAGTTATAAAGGTCTTTATTCGCGTCTAGTATGGAATACTTTCCCACATTTCGGGGTGGATCCGGTTCCACTCTTCTTTGGGATAGAGTTGAGCCTAAGGCTAAGAGACTAAATTTATAAACTGTCCCATACTATCTGACACTTGACCCTCCTTTCTCTGCTGTGTGACCGTAGGTGCCGATAATTCTTTTTATAGGTATCACAACGACAGGTGCTCGAGAGAGGAGAGAATTGACCTCTCATTCCTCCACCACTGGTGTGCTCTCGTAACACAAGAGAGGTACCTTGGTTCTCTATTGAAGAATTAGTGAAATCATGAGCTCCAAGGATACACTCTTGTCGTTGGTACCTCCTTCTCTTTCCAGCCACGCCATTGTTTTGTCGAACTCCTGCCTTCTCTATTTTCCCCTGCTTACGAAAGAATGCAAAGGCTTTTAAAAATTCACTTTTATAAGATAGTTCTTAGCACACACACACACACCACACAGTAATATATATATATTAGATATAATATTATATTATATATTAAATATCTAATTAATCTATATTATAATATTACTAATTACTAATATTTTAATAATGATCTATCACGCCTATGTTACTACTGTACGTTACTACTACACCTCGAATATATATATTATATATATATGGGTATATATCATATTAATAATATTAGAGGTGTGTGAAGGGAGTCTTTTGTGCGAACTTGAGAGCTGGTTTATGTAGCCAGTGTTTATGGATATACGTGCTTAGAATTATCTATTTAATCGAACTATATACACTTCTAATTTTTGTCTGATATTCTCACTCACATTTAAGAAACAACGATTATATCCGATGTATGCAAGTTCAAAGCTCCTCGTTGTTCATATAAAGCGTTTTCGCGAGAACCACTTAATTAAAAGACTCCGTTTTTTAAAGAACTTCCAATAAAATACTCCAAAAGTTAATGATTTTTTGAAAGGTATAAAACAATAGTTGTGTGTTGTTATTCACTCATTTAGAATAATTTCCTATGTAATACTTGTATTAATTCATCATGTTTGTGCTTTTCTCAAAATACATGAAAGTAGATTTAAGATTTGTCTTAATTATACATAATTAATTTTTTTCTTCTCTATATGTCAAAAATTTATTTAACTTAAATCCTTCATAAGTACAAGTGTATTATTAATCATATTGTAATCTTATTTTATCTTATTTATATTATTATTAGTTTAGTTATATATGCCATCATCCTCCTACTGATATTACTTTATATTGGAAAAGTATATATATATATAGAGTCATGATACATATATATATATATATATATATATATACCTATATATATATGTATATATATATACTCTCACCATATAATATTTATCCTCGGAATGATATGATTACGCTCATATCAAGATGGTAAAAAAAAAGTTAATCTAATCACTAGAGTAGCACAAGCGATTTGAAAGACATCCAAAGCATGAAACCAGGAAAGAAAAAACATTGACATCATTATTATCTAAGAAACGATAACACATTCTCATATAATATAATAAGTTATCACTTCAATCTATTTGGCTCCAACACACGCTACTAAAACAACTATTTTACCGCAGTATGCCATTGGTGAAACACAATAATTGATCTTAACAAAAGTATGCGTCGATCCAACAACACGTAAGAGGAAAGCACTGTCATTTCTCGAATAGCAAGCGGAAACCCATATATTCGTACCGAGTCCGTATCTTTAGCGGTCCACCTCTTACTGTGACTACAAAAATATCCCGTTACCTTCAGATTACTATCCTTCCTCCCCATCATCACGGTTTGACGGCTTTTCCTATCGAGAAGGTGTTTTGCACTTGACGTTAAGCTCTCTTAGATCACCTCCGTTTCACCATAGTTATGGACCGGTTCTGACCACAGTTCTTCTACTTTCATAAATTGGCTACAATTTAGTTTACAGTCGCACTTCTCTAAAATGCTCCGACATCTTCGTAATTCTGAGATGTATTGTCAGTCGTTAACAATCAATTGACTCACTCCGCTTTATCATAAGATCTGATCTCTTATTTTAATACCGCAGTATCATTCCAGGTTGTGTGATATAGTTAGTTGCGATATAATTTATATGGTGAGTGCTCGAGCATATTATTTTCGTATGAAGAACAGAATATAACCCAGTATGATCTCTGATTCTAGTGATGATTTCTTCATAATGTACTCTCCCTCATATATCTATTAAAAATTCTTCAAAAATCGCTATGTATTAATCTATTTCTACATAATAATAGTGATTTAACTCCTGACACACGGTTTCCAAATTCTTTTAATACAATGATCATCAGTTTATTGTTTTGTTCTTTTATGTTGATATCTTCACATATGTTATAATTATTACCCAATGGAAGTTAGTTTTTGGACTTTATGAGAGTTATTTCCGAAGTTGTTTAACATTAGCTGTCTTAGTATGTATGGAGCAATTTAATCGCTATTTGCATCTCAATGCTCAATCACCGACTGATGAGTCTAGCTGTACGATGAGTATCTATAGATTCATTATCTCTCTTTAGATATAAATGATTGACATTATCTCCACGTCTCCTAACTTATAAACCAAAAAAAATTACTTCAGTTTGCTGTAGAAATCTTTAAACTGAGTTGTTAAGAAGAAAGATATTTCAAAATGTGCAGATGTTTCCATACCAAGAAACATATCATTTTATTCTTGTCTTACTCTACCCAATAAAAGGGATTAAAATAGCCCATACTATTTATTTTCTTTTATTCATAAGATCACTACAAATTGTTGGGTTTTTAGAAAGGGGATGGGTGTAGGCTGGACCAGAACTAATCATTACCATCGCGATTCAATATTGCTGGTTATGCAACTCCCTACTGTAGAGTAGTATCCTTGAACTGCATTTCCTTAAAACTACGGCTTTAATATCTTTTTCTTTGGTAAAAACAAAAGTGTTTTTAAACCATCGTTTTAAAAGCTATGTTCTCATAAAGAAAGAAAAATTTTATGTAATGTTATGCAAATAATTTAAAGTAAATGTAAATTTTGAAATCATTTAATCGATAAGATCACAGCGGTGTTAGGTTGAACTGGTTTAAACACGCTGTCATTTGCATTCTGTCTCAATTTGACTTATTGAAATTAATTGATTTTGGTAGTACTTTCTTGTTAATGAAAATAAATACAATTTTTAAATTTTGCATATATGTAATAATATAAATATATGTTTTTATTAAATAAATTTTATGGAACGTTATACAATAAGTAATATTTTTTGCTCATGTATGCAAATAATGTACTGTTGTTAAAATAGTGGATTTTCTCACTTTGTAGTCAATGGATCAAGGAGTGAGTTTTGAGGTTGGAATAGTAACTGTAGCGTTTTATGACTTTATTTTTCTAAAATACAACGTTAGCTTTGAGGTAATAAAAACGAATAAAAAACTGTTCAGTTTTTTTTTAAATCCCGGTTTTTTATGGAAACATTTTTAAGAATCATATAGCACAATATAAGAGTCTGTGATTATTTTTATAAATAAAATTATGAGAAACCAAATTATAAAACTCACTGAATGTAATAAGATATTTCTTATAAAAATAAGATTATATAAATTTTAAATTAGATATGGAGAGAAAGAGAGAGAGAAGAAGAGAGAGGATGAGAGTATATGGAATTGAGAGAGAGAGAGAGAAGGAGACGAGAGAGAGAAGAATAAGATAAGTTGCTCTGTAAAGTTAACATGTTATGTGTTAATAACTTAGTATGTTTTAATCTACCGTAGGTCTCAGTTAAACCGTAAGCAGAAAACGTTATTAGGAAAGTAGGAATACAAATAGTATAAGTAGTTAGAGAGTGGTGTATTAGTTATTAGAAAGTACGCATATATTTAATAGTATTTGTTGTTAAGATTCATATTTCTGTACATCATATCCTGATTTCAGTACGAGAACTTGGTGCCCTCATCACGTGTTATTATTTAGGAGAGCTGTAGCCTCCTTTTATTTTATTGGAGTTAGATACGAGCTTGTTCATTTTAAAGTTAAAACCAAATTTGTGAGGATGTGTTTCCTTTAGAACTATCCTTCGTCATCCATCCCAAATCTTCCTCTGAAAGCACTCTTGGCTTTCTTCCTTTTTCTTTTTCTCCTGGGACTCGCCATCTAGAGTGTTCTCAGAACGCCCCATAGGAACTTGAATTCTATCAGAAAGTTAACACCCAACGGGAAACTCACTCAACTTTATATTTTTGTTAATCCGGTCACACAGCGATGAAATTTAGGTTAATGCATACCATTTGTCTTTCTACTTTTTCTACGTTCGTTATTTCAATGTAGTGAGACTTCCACAGCACTACCGAGTCTCCGGAGCTCATCAATCCTCCAGCTCTGATAGGAGCCTTGACTTACGGCTCCAACTTCTTATATTGACGCAACCTCTGAATTCGCATTTAAGCTCCCAACTTATGTCGCGTGTAAGTTTCATTTTACCTTTCTAATAGTGTGTAATCCATAAATATACAAAAACCAAACATTTTATATGGCTGTTCCCAATCATCCCATCTCGCTTGTGTCCTTCTGACTAACTTCGAGACTATTGCGCAAACCTCGGCTCTCCTATACCGGACTAGTACGCTCACATGCACAACTGTTCTTAGTGGCATCAAAACCTTTGTGTACACGGGCGGTACTCATGACACAGATTTAAGGATGAGAGCATTGCCTTTGCGACTTTAAATGCAAATCTCTCTAAATCTCTCTATCTTAATATTAGAGGTTTGGGGAAACTCAACAAATGTTGAGAACGATTAGGTATGGAAAGCAGTTCCGATTCCTGTTTGAATTCGTCCACCCTATCCGCTTCCAGAAATCTCATTACCTACAACCGCTGATCAATCCGCCCATTTACAAATAATGCTATTACAATAGACCGACACCAGAAAGACGATTTCTTCAAAAAGATTCTCAATCTTCAAATGTTAATTGTAGGAATAAAAGACCATGACCAACTTTATTCACAATCGTGGAAATCCCCATATACAATTCTTAAAATGTCTTCACTTGTTTATCATGTCCTTTCAAATCTTGTAATTCTGAGCTTGTACCCTGCTTTGTATGGTAAACGTGTCATCTTAACAATTTCAGTGTGATGAATGATATGAACAAGCTTCAAACCTCGTGAACCACAAAAGCTCTATTTCTCTCTTCGGCTTTGGCTTGACTGCTAATATCTCCAATTAATATAAACACTTAGGTTCACCCGAAATCGTTTCAGAAAGTAGTGCCACACACACAAGGTGGCTTCGACAGTACCTAAGAAACCTCATTTTGGTTTCTCACCTGACCATTAGAAACCCATTATTCGTTCCGAACAAATCATACGTCACACAAAAACACAGACTTGATATCTTGTTATGAGAATTACTGTTGTCACTTGAAGTGTTGCCATGTGTTATAACGATCCTGCACAACTTCTCGGTTTGTTCAACTTTCATGCTCGTGTGGATCCTGATTTGGCTGCCACAAGATTTGCCATGAAAACAGTACTTGACTTTCATAATCAGTTTAGGTTGCCAGCTCTACTAAGTTCATTTTATATATTTCGCTATATATATATCTACTATTTAGCTATAGGAATAATAATATTTTTTATATTAATATTCAATTATACTTCGAATTACCATACCTAAGTCGTTATCTCTGTTATATATATATATATATATAAAATATATATATATATATATATTATATATATAATATATATATATAGTATATTATATTAAATAAAATGTATTCCGATTTTATCCGTTATAAATTTTTCTCTATCGCGATCCGTATTATTTTTTTGCGTATAGCGGGTAGTATTATTCTATGAATTATGAGAAACGTGTGTGTTCACTATTTTTATATATATAATATACTATATATATATATATATATATATATATATATATATATATATATATATATATATAGATAATTTATATATATATATATATATTATTTATATATATATATATATATATATATAATATATATATTATATATATTTATATATATATTATATAATACCAGTTATAATTCTGTATATATATATAAATAGAAATAGGTATACGCTCCTATACTATAAAATACTGGTGATGTATTCTTATTTATATATATATTATATTATCTACTACCTTTCTGTTTACTTTTGATCCGCAGACATATACTTCTATAGGTAGATATTTCGGTATGGTAATTCTTATATAATATCTATATATCCTATATATAAACTATATATATATTATATATATATATTAATATAGTATTATAAAATGTATTATATATACGATATAATATAATATATAAATCGAAACCCATTACTCACTAAATATAATAGTCCTTAGGTATATATAATAATTAATAAATTCACTTATATTTATTAGTATATATATAATTATATCCAAGCTTTTGCACTATAATTACGTTATATATACGTTTAGTAATTTTTCATCTACTTACTCAATTACTATATCTATCATCTTATTACTTATCTATATTTACTTATCTCTACTATTATATATACTATCTATCTCTATTTTACTACTATTATATATCTATTATAATATATACTATATATACTACTATTATATATATATATATATATTAGAGGTGATGCTTAGTAGCAGGCAGATGGTGGTTTTCCTACCTTATCCGTGATTCTATGCCGTGCTATCTTCGGATAGTTAAAAATCACTATCTCGCGCGATAGCGATATGCTAAGTTTAGAGTGTTAACATCCCAGCGTGCTCTCTCTCTCTTTCTGCTATCACTCATATCTTATTCTCATACTCTTATCTACTTTCTCTCTCTCTCTTCTCTACTCCTCATCATTCTCTCTCTCTTACTCCTCTCTCTCTCTCTCCTCTCTCTATCTCTTCTCTCTCGATCTCTCACTCTCTCATTCATCTCTCTATGCGTTTTTAAGTCTTCTCTCTCCTCTCTCTCTCTCTCTCTCTCTCTACCTTGCGTGAGTTTATTTTAAAGAAACTTTATTGTATTATATATATATATTATATATATATATATTAATATTATATTTATATATATAAAATAACCTTAACAAATTATTATTTAAAGTATTATTATAAAATTTATTAAAAGGACTTTTCGTGGACGTGATACCCTAACTTTATCGAGTAATATAAAATATTAATGATATATTTAATTATAGTAACTGAGAATTTAATATAGTAGATTCATTAAGTCACGTCCACCGAAACTATCTATTTAACATAATATTTAATAAACTAAGTAATTTGTGGTTTTTAACTTCTATAAACTTCTAACACGTTTAGTGGTTATCTTTAATCACTATCTCAATAATGTATATATTATTATATTATCATACTATATATATAATATATATATATATATATATATATATATATTATAATATATATATATTATAATTATATTATATATATATAATTAATATATATATATATTAGAATATTATTTAATATATAAATATAACTTATTATATAATATATATATAATAATATATATATATTATATAATATATATATATAATATATATATATTATAATATAATATATATATATATATTTATAGATATATATATATATTAATAATATATATATATATATATTATATATATATATAATATTATATAATTATATATATATAGAGATGAGTAAAGAGAGAGGATACGAGGAATAGTGAAGAGAGAGAGAGATGTATGAATAACTGAAGAGAGATAGATAGATAATAGTATAGAGATACTCAGATGAACTGAATAGATAATGATATGATAGAGTATGATCTGATATAGATAAGAAATAATCTCAGGATATGGGTTGGTGACAGCATGAATAACACTTCCATTGATTTGAGAAAGCTTATAAGGGAGTGGTATGTATGTTTTCTTTTTTTCGTCTATAAATAAAAAAAATACAGCTAAATGTAACATCGCAAGATGACTGGCACTAGTGGAGAAATTAC
>JABUQX010035898.1:5000-12500 GCA_015478945.1 Trachelipus rathkii | reverse complement strand
TTAGAATATAAAGATATATAATAGGTTCGATCACCACTAGATGTGTGATTTATGTAAATGTACCATACATATAGAAATAATATATTTTTATCACTTATAATAGGCCTTTACTTATAGTGTTGTTGTTTAGAGTTGTGTAAACGGCTTTTATCAGTAGATAAGATCATGATGAGAGTTAATCTTTGCTCTTTTATAGAACAAGAGATAAAATTAAACGAAAATTTTGTAAGTAGATAAAAGGTTCAGTTTTGTCAACGTGAGAGGAAGGCAGGGAGTGCCTATTACAGTGGGAGGCAGAGAGTGTCAATACAGTGAGTGTTCGTGATAAATTAGCGCTGATTACACAGTAGGCTATCACAAGTATCAGCTATTCATATTTTCGGTTGTTGTTTTTTTTTTCCATACTTATACTTTCATTTTATTCAGCATATTTTATTTCATATCTTTTTAATCTTTATTGAATTCAAATAAACACACTAATTCTTGTTTCGTAAACACACTAAGCTCAAGTCCTAAGTTTCGGTTTATATATATATATATATATATATATATATATATATATATATATATATATATATATATATATATATATATATATATATATATATATATATATATATATATATATATATATATATATATATATATATATATATATATATATATATATATATATATAATGAGTTTCATGGCGCAGTTAAATGTGTTTTTTTTTTAAACTTTTTTTCATATATTGTTAGTATATGATACTAGCAATTAATTAGAGGCTGATGAGAAAGATACGAAATTTGAAATGTTAAAATTTAATAATAAAAATACAAAAACCTTCATTTTGCATGAAAAAAGAAAACAGAGTTTTTAGTGCTAATACGTTGAAAGAATTTAGGTAACGTAAAAAATTGTTTGTAGGTAAAATACGTTCCGTATTGATTTTTTTTCATATATAGATTCTTTGTATACATAACAAAACATATCATAACCGCAACCTAACCTATGGATCTGATGCAGTAAATTTCGATCTAACCCATGGATATACTTTGCATCTTGGTTTTTCTTTGTTTTCGGATAAGATTTTCACCCAGAAATGTCGAGACGTCACTCTGTCTCAGGCGCTGCTAAACGACTGATGGGTAAAAAGTACGATATTATTAAATAATTACTTTTTTGTATTTAAAATTTTTGATCTATATCAACACTGAAATTTATTGTTAGTATCATATAATAATAATTTATGAAAAAAAGCTAAAAAAAAACATTTATCTGCGTCATGAAACTCATATATATATATATATATATATATATATATATATATATATATATATATATATATATATATATATATATATATATATATATATATATATATATATATATATATATATATATATATATATATATATATATATATATATATACTTTACTCTGCTCAGATATAATCAGGAAATGGTAAGTTCCTATTGAGCCTGGTTCTTATATTTAAGGAAAACCAAAGCCAGAACGAGATGCAGCATTTTAATACACAACGTTTCGACTCAACTAGTCATCATCAGGTCTATAAATAAATAATGACAGAATAACACTTGATAAAAACAAAAAACAAATAAACATATTAAAATTAACATTATATAATAAAATAAAATAGAAATGAAAATAAATAAACAAATTAAGAATAAATAAAACTATATATATATATATATATATATATATATATATATATATATATATATATATATATATATATATATATATATATATATATATATATATATATATATATATATATATATATATATATATATATATATATATATATATATATATATATATATATATATATATATATATATATATATATATTAGCTGAATGTTCGCTTCACTTTCAGTGTCTTGAATAAAATATTTATTACCTATTACAATGAAATAGTTATTCTAAAACTCATTAATTCTCATACCAACTCCTCTGATGAAGGCTCCTGGAATTCATTTCTCAGCACGTTCAAATGGTTCAAATAATTCTTCTGTTCAACTCCTGACTGAACCGTTATATGATAATTTTTACTTATTTTTATTTTTTTCAAATACATAACAGGTAAAGTTTTTCCTAAGTTTTCTCAATTCCGAGACTCGGACAGTTTCAAACTCTTGTGTCGAGAATTATTCCGACTGGTTTAAAACTGGCGAAATAAAGTGTTTCTAATATAAGCAGGTCAAGTAGTTAACTGGTTTGAACTATTATGGAAACGTGTGAAGAAATGATGAGATGGTTGTTAGTATAGCAATGTTCACTAATGTTTGAGTGCGATGGGTTGCATGGAAATTACCAGTACAAGGATCGAGATAAATCCCTGTGCTATCAGCCATTTTAGTGCTGCCAATATAGATGGCTCCGTTTCCGCTACAAATGAATTTGTAGAGAATGGCAGGGCGAAGAATATCAGGAATTCTCTTTTTATGGGTAAGGAAAAAAACATATAGTAATCTTTGAGGTTAAAATCAGATTAACATTGAATCGAAGAAAGCATCCTTGAAATTTTTTTGGTAAATCTCTTTTTAGTTTAAGGTAGAAGTGGTCGTGGAATGGAAGACTTCTCAGAAGCAGTGTAGAAGGTTGCTTTGTGATCAAATATTGTGTTTAGAAAAGAATTTATAAGGCGTGAAATTTAGGTAACGTACGGTAATTGTCTGTTATAATTCCACAAATCTTCTTAACCCTTATTTTGTATATAAAATATTTTGTTTTTACGAAAAAATCTGAAGAAAATTGAAAGAGTAGGACGATTTGACAAATTCAGTGAAGAGGTAAGAAATAACCAAGTTCAAAAACTCACAGTTCACAGTTTTATTATTCTCAGTTTTTTATATTCTCACAGTTTTTCCCATCTGATAGTTTTAATCTAGCGTCCTTGAGATTGGGAACACCCGGTAGCTCAATGAAGGCTCGCTCAACTAAGCGAGAGACCAAGGATCATAACTGGTTGGGTGGCAGAATTTGGGTCATTCCATGAGAAGCTTCAGTTTGCCTTACTCAGCGTCTCAATTAGACGTTAAATCAGTACCCCCCACACTTGATTAGGATTCTTATTGTGAGCGGTGGTGTCAACAGTAGAAAACACACACACACAAAAAAAATAATTCTTTTAAATTGATGTTACCTTGACCTTGGAGTTCAATTTCGAGTTATCGAAAATAATTTTTTTTTTTTTTTTACAAGCTCTGACTAGACTGAGTCGATATATTTACTAAAAGGAAGAAGACACGCAATGAATGGGCGGATCCTTTTTCCCATATATTTCCCCTGTAGAATAAAAGGGGAAAAACTCCCTTTCATCATCCGCTTGTTATACGAGTGCTAAATTGAATAATTTTCGCATTCCTTAAAATAAAAGTGAGAATCTAAATTATTACTGGAAAACAGAGATGCAGAGTTGGTAATTTTTTGCTGACTCCGGCTCCGGCTTCGGCTCAATTTTAAATTTCGAGACACCGACTTCTGCTCCGACTCTGAACACTTGTATTTTTATAATAATAATAATTGTTTTTTTTTCCGACTCCACCCAAACCCTTGGACTCCACGACACCGGTTTCCTGCTTGGATCCGGCTCCGCAGATCTGCTGGTGAAGGTTCCAAAATATCCGAAAATGACCGGATGTTTTTCTTAAAATTATTTTGATCAGTGAATTAAGGATATTTTTTTATTTATTAATTATTATTGATAAACTTAATACATACTTTAATAAAATATGAAACAAGGTTAAATAGGTCAAATTAATGAAAATTATTAGATATGGTATTATTTAAAGAATAAAGCATATTATTCGTAATCTGTAGAGCTATGCAAAATAATTGTCAAAGCTATTGAGAAAATTGTTTAAACAAAGAATACCAAATTTTAATGTGCAAATCCCGTTTAATTAAAAGCTTTGGCCATA
The DNA here is from genome assembly GCA_015478945.1 of Trachelipus rathkii. Lineage (NCBI taxonomy): Eukaryota > Metazoa > Arthropoda > Malacostraca > Isopoda > Trachelipodidae > Trachelipus > Trachelipus rathkii. The sequence goes on along the minus strand of JABUQX010035898.1, from coordinate 8,570 downwards.
GAATCCATTGAAAAGGGAGCCCTGAAATTTTATTATGACTGAGATTGCGGAGAGTAGCACGGGCTCTCGTCGCAGGTAGCCTGAAGGGCAGTATTTTGTCTGCCCGGAGGGACGGCATATGCCCTTCGTTGATAAGGTCCGCTCTCAAAAACAAAACAAAACAAACTGAGATTGCGAGTATTCGAATCAACGGTACTGAGAAATCGCTAATGAGTTGTTAGTTTGGTAAAGGAAGTTCTGTGGCATAGTTAAGTGTGACTTATGTATGTTAACTCTTAAAATTTAAGAGCGTCAGTTAAAACAAATAATCTAATTAATTAAGTATATATTGTAACTAATTGCCTGTGAGATTTTGAGCAAACTAAAAAAGTAATTTCTGAAGATGAACAAATTTTCGAAAATGAAAAAAGATTTGTTTGCTCTTTTTCGGAATAAAATAATTACGTTTACATATTATACAATAATTTCTCGATTTTCGTGAAACGTTTATTAAATGTTTGATATAAACTGTAAATAACGAAAAGTGTAAAATGTCCCTGAAAACGTTATGAAGGATCCAAATTTAGTGTTTATAATTAGGTTCTTGTTAATTATACAATATTCTCAATTTTCGTGAAATATATATAAGAAACGGGTATTTGAGCAACGTTTGTAGGTAACTTTTTTCCGGTCGTAATTAAAAAGATATTCGTGAAATGTACGTAAACTCATTCGATTACTCGAGAAAGTGCTAAGAAAAGAAAATTTAATAAACATAATGATACGTTTTTATATAATACATTAGTAATTCACACATTGACCGCAATTTTGATCAATACACACATCGATTTGAATATAGATATTGATAAAAGTATTTTTTCTTATTCAATGTAGCGTTGCAGTATATGCTATGTACGAATTTGAGGATCATTGTATAAAATAGTATATTTTAGAGAAAATATAATTAGATATCTTGGTTATATATATATATATATATATATATATATATATATATATATATACTTCTCCTTTATATATATATATATATATATATATATATATATATATATATATATATATATATATATATACTATAACTATATATATATATATATATATATATATATATATATATATATATATATATATATATATATATATATATATATATATATATATATATATATATATATATATATATATATATATATATATATAATAGGAACTAGGTCCTATTCTGTTTACGACTCCTATAATTTTAATTTTTTGTTTTTTTTAATATATTGCTATATATGATACAACAATGAATTTCAGTGGTAACGGGCATAATTCAAAGTTTAGAAGTATTTTTAAATAATTTTTAAAAATCACATTTGTGTTAAATATTTTTCAAAAATGAAATATCTCGAAAAGTACTACACTTACAGAAAAACCAATTACATATTTGGAATCAGCGTATTATAAGGCTTATTATAAAATATCAAAAAAGACAAAAAAATAGGCCTATATATATTTTTGTATATAAGTATCTCGAAAAGTACGACACTTAGAAAAACCAATTGCATATTTGGAATCAGTGTATAAAGCTTATTACAAAATATAAAAAAATTAATAAAAAAACTGCAAAAAAAAAAAAAAAATTGGGGCTCAGGCCTTCGGGGGACCCAGGGGGACGTTTTCCATATCCGTAGGGGAGGGGCGGAGAACGACACCCAAATACCAAGAGCGGGGTTCGAGACCCCCTCCCGGAGAGAGAAGTAGTCCTACCTGGGCTACGGAAGGCCGAGAGACCGACTCCCTACCATCTTTGCGGTTTACCGCGGGTATTCCTTTAGTTAAAAAAAAAAAAAAATTAAAACTGACGGAGTTGTAAAACGTAAAGGGTGTACTATATATTTTTGAATCATGTCCCTTACCACATTGATTGTGAGGATCATATACTAGAAATATATTAAAAAAAACAAAAAAATTCAAGAAACCTTGACGGGTCGTAAAACAGAAGAGGTCCGAAACTTCTTTAAAGGGTAGTTAACCGATATATATCGAACGAACAATGTAATCGATTTTTTCGATTATTTCAAGGCAAAAAGTGCCAAGGTTGCCAATGACAGTTTTTTTTTTTTGCAAAAGGAATACCCAAAGTAAATAACAAAGATTCCCAAAGAAGTCAAGGTCTCGTGGCCTCAGCGGGACGACGGGGACTTCGTCCCCCTCTCTCCCTCCGTCAGCTCGAGCTATAAAAGAAACTATAAAAGAACAATTAAAAGTTAAGATAAAATTAACATGATAAAAAAAACAACTTTTGGCAACTCTCGCGATCTTTCTATTGGGTTTTAGCTAACACGTGACACTGCTGGGCTGCATGAGCAGATTTCCGCGATTGTCGATATTATGCCATTTTATGTAACTTCCTTTATGGGATAAAGTGCCTATATATATATATATATATATATATATATATATATATATATATATATATATATATATATATATATATATATATATATATATATATATATATATATATATATATATATATATATATATATATATATATATATATATATATATATATATATATATATATATATATATATAGGCACTTCTCCCTTTAAAAGGCCAGTTACAAAAAATAATCTAAATTCAACACTCAAAATTTTCAACTTTAATCGTATTATAAAATTTGAGTAGTTCAATTTTTATCATGTTTATTTTTATATGTTAATTTTTATTTTATTTTTATATATATTTTAGGGGCTCGAGCCGACGGAGGGACGGGGGATACATCGTTGCTGAGGCAGAGACCCTGACTCTTTCAAATCTTTGCTATTTAATCTTGGGTATTCCTTTAGTAAAATAAAAATAAAAAAACTCATTGGCAACCTTGTCGCACTTTGAAATGTCGAAAAATCGATTACATTGTTCGTTCTATATATATCCACCTTTAAAAGATAAATTCCATATATATATATATATATATATATATATATATATATATATATATATATATATATATATATATATATATATATATATATATATATATATATATTTACGTCCTTTTAAAGGATGTTAACCGATATATATCGAACGAGCGATGTAATCGATTTTTTCGATTATTTCAAGGCAATAGAGCGTGAGGGTTGACAAAAAGTTTTTTTTTTTAAACTAAAGGAATACCCAAAGATTAATCGCCAAGATGGAAAGAGTCAGGGTCTCTCGGCCTCCAGGTGGGGGGACGACGGGAGGACTTCGTCCCCCTCTCTGTCCCACCGTCAGCTCGAGCCCCTTAAAAAAAATAAAAAAATAAAACAAAATTAACATATAAAAATTAACATGATATAATAAAGCAACATGTGGCAACTTTTTCTCTTCTTCTATTGGAGTTTAAGTTAACACGTCACAGTGCATGGTTCAAAAATGAGTATAAAGTGATAAGTAGATATCTGTGTTTTTTTCTAACATTCTTTTAAAGAGAAATTTTATATATATATATATATATATATATATATATATATATATATATATATATATATATATATATATATATATATATATATATATATATATATATATATATATATATATAGG
>JABUQX010035897.1:12500-48473 GCA_015478945.1 Trachelipus rathkii | reverse complement strand
GTTTGCACATGTTGCGCATTGCACTTTCAGTTGCAACCTTTTGGCTGGAAGCCCCTCTTTTCTATATATAATTATTATATTATATATTATATATATATATATATATATTATATTATATATATATATATATTATATTATATATATTTATATATAATATATATATTATATATATTTATTTATATATATATATATATATTATATATATATATATATATATATTAATAGTATATATATATATATATATATGATATTATATATATATATATTATATATATACATATATATATCTATATATATTATATAATATATTAACATATAATAATTTAGATTATTCAATATCTAATATATATCTATATCAAAATTAACGCACCACAAGGGTATGAGGCGAAGAAAGGGTAGAAAGGTTGAAGGAACGTGAGACATTTTATGAACAATGACAAATAAACATGGTGGATTCCTCCACCGAACCGTAGATTGATAGAGTGTGAGGCCAAGGAGCAGCCAAAGGGTCTCGCAGTAGGGTTCGGAGGTTCGGCGCTGCCAACACACAATGTTGGTACGTACGACGAAGGCGCGGGTGGTGTTGGGTCTGTCTCATACCATGTATGACCCACTCTGGCACGCGTCATGGACTTACTGACACCGTCCTGGCAATGTCTCGATGATCATGTTACTGTGGGCGAATATCTGGACAGTGATTTATCCCATACGCATGACAATGGTTGTTGCGGTCGGGGAGGGTCAGTGGAGGAGCTGGCAGCTGTCGGATCGACGTTTTTCAGGATATTCCCCCAAATGTGTTCGATTGGTGAGGTTCGGACTATTTTGCTGGGCACTCCAACGCAAGTTAATTTGACCGTGTCCTAAGGATATAAGTCGTTTCCACCCATTGGGTCGTTGTTTGTTCTTGACATTGTCTGCATTAGGATAGAGAACAGAGTCACGATGTTAGGGGCATGTGGCCACGATATATGTCTCGAGGATGTCTGTGATATATCTTACGGCTCTAAGAGTGCTTCATCGAAGATGGTGTAACTTCGTAGCCCCGATAAAGAAGATGCCTCCCAGGACCATAACCCGCCCACTCCAAACGGCGGCACCTGCAGCACATGCATTGCGCGAACCTCTCCGTCTGTCGGTTATATACTCTACCACGCCTGGTCCGCAGGCGTACAGGAGACACTCTCGACTCGTTCCGTACAAGAGCTCTTTGCCCAGTCGTCGACGTCAACTGGATAGTGTTTCTCTGGCAAATCCAGTTCGCGCCCTCCTTCATGTGTCGATGGTTATTTGCGGTGGACCTATGAACAGGCTTTCGGCCGTACATTTGTTCCGGACGACGTCGACGCACCTGGTATTTCACTAACCCTGGTTCTGCGCTGTACCTCCGCCAGCTGTATCCGCAGATGTGATGACATTAAATGAACAGCTATAGATAATAGCACACGCAGACCGATAAAATAAAATACAGATCTTCCAGGGCTGTGTGGCCCTGGAACCCTACCTTGTCCTTCGCCGGCGATCATGTGTCAGGGTTTCTGGTGCCGTTGGACCACCCGTCGCAATCGTTGTGGTGTGCTACACCGGAGCGATCAAACAAGTGCCCGGAACCGTGTCCTTTGGCGTGGAGTGTTGTTATCTGCACGCACTGTTTTCTTGAGAGTTGACGCACTATCTTTCCATGTTTATCGGAGATCGCTCTTATACGTGATGGATCTCCTCCTTCGATTTATCCCTGACACTAACCTTACCCCCTCCTCTCCCAGGGATCTAGTTACGTGGTTATGTTTTTCCTAAAATTTTATCGCAATGACGGCCCCATACTGAGCTAATTCTCTGCGGCTTGGTTATTAGGTTACACTGATGCTGACGCTGTGTTGCTGTGGGGTTTCATTGTAGTAAATGGCCTTCCCGTTCCTTGCGTAGTAACACTGTACCTAGCTGGTGCGTTATTTTGCGCGTTAATATTATATATACTATATATATTATATTATATATACTATTTAACTATATATAATATATATTATATATATATATATATATATATATATATATATATTATTATTATTTATATATATATAGAGGTGTAGCGGATATCCGCATCCGACATCCGCATATGCGGATATCCGCATCCGCATTTGAATTTTTTTGCGGATAAGCGAATAGTAATTCGTTTGATGAATTATGAGACAAAATGTCCCCAACTTTCTGTAACGCAAGATATTCAGACTCTTTGGAAAAAGTAGTTTATACATGCTTGAGAGGGTGGGAGAAATAAATGAAGCTCTCTGCCCTTACGCTTCGAACAACACAAAAGTGAAAGGCCTGACAGGTGTGAAGACAATGCGATTTTAGATAATTTGTATTACTCTTCTTAAACCGTTGAGAGGTAACTAAGACTATTAGCTCAGAAAATTCTTCTTTGTCAGACGGGATTCCTCCAGTTGCAACGATAAAAGCTGCGTTAAATACTGCTGTTAAAAGTAAGGACTTTCAAAGATACAGAAACACTCATGTGCTGGAGATAGATCAATAGATTCAACTTTCTGCAAAACAATTAACGCATGGCTAAGGAACTTTTCTGGATCCTAGATACAAATGCAAATTTCTTGAACCACGTGTTTCACGAGTGTTCAAATTTTATTAGGATGCCTATGTTTTGAAATGCTGCTAAAGGCAGAAACATCATCCCAGCTAATTAAAAAGGAAAGATAAAAGAAGCAGACACGAAAATAAAATTTATTAACGAAACCAATGCAGAATCCATGAACGTTCTTTTGGCTTCTAGCAGCGATGAAGAGTCTTGTTCAGAGGTGTAGAAACACACTGTTCACTTGATCGAAGAGTTTCAAAAGCGGAAACGCTTGGAATCGGATAAAGATCCACTGGTTTGTAGCGTGATAATTGTAAAAGTTTTCCACATCATGCAAAACTTGCCAGGGAATACTATCATGCATATCAACAAGTGTATCTAGTGAGCGTCTTTCAGCAGGCAGATCTTCATTTACGAAGAAAATGGAAGCAAACTCTCCCTGGAAAGGGCTCAGAAGCTTTAGTTTTTGAAGCATAAATAATTTGAGAATTATTCTTTTCAAGTAATATATATATATTATATATATAATTATATATATATATATATATATATATATATTATATAATATATATATTATAATAATATATTTATATTTATTTATCATATATATTATATAATACTATATATATATAATATATTATAATTATTATATATATTATACTATATATATATATATAATATTATATATATATATAGTATATATATATATATATAATATTATTTATATGTATAATATAATATATATAATATTATATATATATAATTATATATATATAAATATATTATATATATTATATATATATATATAATATATATTATTATATATATATATATATATTATATATATATATATTATATTTATACTTATATATATATATATATTATTATTTTATATATATATATTTATATTTATTTATATATATAAACTATTTATACTATATATATATATATATATATATATATATAATATAATATAATATATATAATATATATCATATATTATTGATATTTATAATATATATATGCTCATATATAATATATTTTATATTATATATATATATGTAATATATATATATCTTTCTTTTCTTTCTTCAACCTACCTTATTTTCCCAAATTGGGAGTACAAGGAGCGCTACAAGGCATCGGAAAAGAAAGCAGTAGGAGAGTAGACACATGTCGGAAGAAAGCCCAGCCTTACCGCCCCCTCCTGTACAATTAATTAGTGAAAGCTCGTCACAGACAGAAATCCACCACTAAAGCCTTCATGGGACCGACGACGACCCTCCACTATGGTAATCGTCAAGTAAGGGTCATCCCGTTGGCCCAGGCGTGGGCTCAACCATGCCCCCATACAAAACCCGCGCCATTCTCTCTATCATGCACCTTTATTCTCGCCTCTTGGCAAACTCAATTTCTCTCATTTCAGACATTCGTTTTCACCGACTCAATTCCACTTTCTCTTCGGTTCCCAGCCGGGGCGGTTCCCACACACCATCTCCACTATACACCGCTTAAACCAAACGACTATATTCATCCTTTCCACGTGGACCAACATTTTCAACATCTTTCATCTCTATTCTCCTCAGTTCTTACCCTCTTCTATCAAGCCCACACAACTCTCTCAATACGTTCCCTTCCTCATTTTATTAATTCTCTCACACCTGGCATGCCCTTAAGATTTCTCTGAACACTATTGAAACTTTAGCATCTATATTTCTATATTTCCAGACCATAGTTCTCCTACCATACATCAACACAGGTAACACCATACCTCTTGTAAGACTCTACCGCACTCCAGACTTAGTCTCCATTTACATACACCAACGATTTAATTTCACTACACAATAACCTTCCTGCCATTCACAAACTTTCCATACTACACTCTGCTCATCCGTTCCACTTCGTCATCCCACATTACCGCTAGATATCATAAACTCAGGACACTTGCTCCAGCTGCTCACCATCTAAACATAACTTCACCTGAGGACTTGTCCTCCTCACAACCATAACCTTACTCTTATCTACGTCTTAACTGTCAAACCACTCTTTTTTACAATACCCTGCCATAATCTCTCTTACAACCCTCTCAAACTCTTTTCAGATTGACCACACAAAACCATTAATCTTCTTAATAATTAATAATAATAATATATATATATATATATATATACTATCTATATTATATTATATATATATATATATATATATATATAATATATTATTATAATATATATATATTATATATATCTATTATATACTACCTATATAATATATATATATATATATATATATTATATCTATATATATATATTAATATATAATATTATATTAATATATATATATTATTATATATATATATATCATCTATATATATACATATATAATATTATAAGTAGGTATATATTATATATATAATATATATATTAAATATAAATACTAATTATATATATATATTTATATATTAATATATAATATATATATATATATATATACATATTATATATAGTATATATAATTAATTTTTTATATTTTTAAGTATTTATTTTAATTATTATTTCTTTTTTTTAAATATTATATACCTATGTTATCTTTTATATATTTTAGTCTATATTATATTATTATTATAATTATATAATATACTATATATATATTTTATATGCGGATGATTTGGTTTCTGTGTGCAAATCATCCGCATATAATTATATATATACTTTATATATATATATATTATATATATATATATATATTTTTATATATACATATATATATATACTATATATATATTGTATCTATAATATATATATATTTATAATTATATATATAATAGTATATATATATATATATATATATTTATATATTTATATATATATATTAATATATAATTTATATTTATTACTATATATACTTATATATATATATATATTATATTATATAATATTATTATAATTATATATATAGTCTATATTATATATATATATATATATATATATATATTACTACTATATAGTATATATATTATATATATATATGCGGTATATATATATATATATTATATTATATATATATTATTATATATATATATATATATATATATACTATATATATATTATATATATAGTATATATATATATATATTATATATATACTATATATATATAATATATATTAGTAGTATTGGCAGCGTTTGAGCTCCTACAGCTTTTCTCAAAAAGTATAAGAGATATTTGCATTTAACTTGGAATTATAATCTTATATATGGCCGATGAGAACGGAAATCCGTGTAATTTTCAAGCTGTAGGATGTATATAGGAGGGGGGTTCACCCCCGAGGGTGGCGCGAGTATTGCGCTATTACGCCCTGTGGGCCGCTTCGAGCAGACAAGTTAGGCTTAAGACGCGGTTCCGGCTTCGCGCGTGATGACGTATCTTGGTGCAGCCAAGATTGACGTCAACGCGTGAGAGAGCGCGTTGCCGTGCGCACATGCACAAACACTACCCATTAGTTATTATATATTATTACGTCGAAGAAGTGATCCCCGAAGGGATCAACTTCTGGTTGTTTTTTTAAACCTTTATGCGCCTGCGTCCGCGGACTCCGAAGTCCGCACTGCACTTGCATTAGCTTCCGGTCCGCGCCGCCCGCACCGCGCCCGCGGCATCCACAATATATCTATATAAGTATGGTTAATCGTTATCGTGGATAAATTGGCTAAGTGATGTAGATAGGGAAAGGTAACCTCATTGCTGTGACTATTAACGAACGCAAATATCTTAAGGTCATATAGCTTATGGGTCCCTCACCGCGGAATCATAGGAGGTGTCGGGACTCCAGGCACCGCTTTCTATATAATATGTAAAAAAATATCGACATATTGTTATGACTTCTGTTGCCTCTTGGAATTATCTAGGATTGATTGAAATGAGAGTTTAATCCTAATGAGTTTATGAGGCGGCCCTTACCGCTTTGTGCGTCTAGTGGAAAAGATTTATCCAATATCATGTTCAAGCGCCAGTGTTGATATTTGGATATTATATATTATTATTTAAGTTATACTGTGCTCAAAGGTGTTAGATGTTTTTGGCTCCTAATAGGCACCAAGTAGATATAATTATAGTTCTCATGGGGTGTTCTTATAGCCACTTAAACTAGTTATAATTTTTTGGCTCTCTCTCTCTCTCTGGCCAAAACTGCTTAATCTGTTAATAAATCAAATGTTTTGGTCGTTGAGGAGGAAGTTTAAATGGATTAAGGAGATAAACTTATAGGGAAAATTCAATGATCAAGTCTTGGCTATATAGTAAGTCCTCTTAAACTACTAATATCTTTGCTTTATGTCTTGGCAATAAGAGTTCGAATTAGGGTACTCGTATTAATTAATATCATTTAATTGTAAATAGAGTTTATTTTTATTTCTTAAAATTAATTATTTAGGCTATTAAAAAAATAGTGAAAGAAAGTTTACTACGAATTTCAATCCAACATATTACCTTAAATATTAAAAAATAAATAAATAAAATTTCTTATGCTTTTTATAGTTATATATATTATTAAACTTTTATATATACTAATAATTTTAAGTCACTACTCTCTAAATTACTTACTAACTACACCTTATAATGACAGTACCATATCTACACTAAATACGCTATCCAAAACCCACTGATCCACATACCAATCAACATACAACTCCTTACCATATAACTAACACCATACGACTATATATCGACCAATTATATCTGTGATCTAATTCAGATCATATCATATCCAACTATTTCAGTATATACTATACATAGGTTCAACTACATCAACCCTATATAACAACCTCTAATCACATCTACCTCTCAACTTTTAGTCTCAATACGCTACATTTATAACTAATCATCCCACTAAATTATTCATCGCAAACCACTTACCTAAACCCATCATCAGATATGACCATCCATATCCGTACTCACACCACTAATTAGATTGTACATCTCAGCATACTGCTCATTATTTCACGCGCACAACCCTATCCCTGACTAGCTAATGCCCAACAACCCACACCTCCTAAAAACAGGTTTATAATCACATCTCCGCCAGTAACGCCCCAACCTCCATGACAGACACTACAGTTATTGGAATATACTACAAATACTTACCATATTACTCAGATCACTATTCTAGATATAATATAAGTCGTACTCAAAAATCTACCGACTACGATTACTCCCAAATTCCTATGCTCTACAAAATATACACAATTCAAAACACTATAACTAAAAACAAAACCAATATAATAATATAACAAAACCCACTACCCTAATACAAACTTACACCCACATTCATACAAGCTACTACTATATAAACAATAATATCCACTCCCACGCAATCCAAAAATACACTTAATATAAAATATGCTCCAATCCTCCCCGTACCACTCAACATAAAAAGAATTATCTATATTCAACACTAATAAAGCTAAACCATCATATATAACATCAATATATCATGAACTAAAGTTAAATAATAATAGAACTCCAAAAAAGACAAACATTTCACATCTTAAAGCAGGATAAGTTATGATAAAATACTTACTAGTATTAATCATTAACAAAAGTTCCACATTCATCTAACACCTAAGATCAAATTAAGTACATACTACATTAAGGTTAATCGCAATAATATACTGATAATCACTAATATAAATGTCGTGTAGTTATTATAGTCTTACAGCATAACTCATCTAAATTAATATAATGTGTTACAGGTGCGGCGATACATTGAAGCGACTTCCTCTCTAAACTCAACATTAGCAACACCCCACCACCTCTTTCCCCAACCTCGTGAACCTTATAATTGTGAGAAGAAAAATTTTTATTCACCCCATTGGATTAACTTTAGTCATACAAGTAGCAGCTGGAAAACTAGTAACTTTTTCGCTAACAATCAATAATATTGAAATTTTCGTAATATTCGGCCAAAGGTTTAAGTTGCTCATAGAGCGATAAACATTACCAAGTTTTTCTCTGCACTTTACTCTGACATGAACGTAGTCATGATTTTCATTTTATCATACATATATTTTAGCATCAAGTGTGTGTACAATACTCTCTCACTTGAACAAACATGCGTTTTATTCGAGCGAGTGCGGTGTGAAAGGCGAGCCAAATAGTAATTCACCGCTTTCGTTACTGCAAGCACTGTACTAGAGTGTAACACATTCGGCCTTAATCATAACCCCCGTACAACTGATAAGGCATCAGCACTTAGGATATCATCATGCGTATTTTGTCAGTAGGAAGTTTTATCAACGATTCATTCCTGCCTATTTATTTATTCTCTCAGCATTTAAGCTTCATAATCGGACATGAGTACGTGTTGTTTATATCTATCTCCATCGATATTGCTTAGACTCTTCAGTTGTAACATTTAACCTTAGGTTAAATTTCGTATCATCTACTATGGTTGAGGAATATTATCAATACGAAGAGCAGTATCGTGTAGTATATTTCGTCTTATTCCTTTTAATGCGGGTTGAAGCCAAAAGTTATAAATATCTAGACTAGCGTTATCGTATATATTTAAGCGAGTATTTTTCAAACTAGGCAACACTAGCAGTCTAACGACATTTAACTCGAGTGTCTCTTAATATATGTACAGAAAAAAACTAAATAATTGGACCTTTGACCCCAAAGACTGGCTCATCCACTACTATACACAAGGATATAACACCTCTAGCTCTAAATATATACGTCTAAACAGAATCGATCCGACCTCTAAATGTTCCGCAGAACCCTCAATATATATGACAAATACGACTTTTTTTTTAGGTCTCTCATAACTCTTTAGTATACAAATCGTTCCACATCTATCCTATCTCTAAACCCCCCCAGATTAACCGCAACTCAAACCCGATGTTGCAAATTATTTCGCTAATATTCTCACTAGATTTGCGATGGATCATAATCTTTTCAACACTTAGCTTATGAGTTGTAAGTGACAATATTAACGTTGTAATCATTACCACTAACAACTCGGAGTAAAAGCATTTCACGTATACAATTTGCTGGTTCAACGAAACGATCTCGGTTCATGATCTTATTACTGTGATCTCATGGCGAAAGTATGCTAACGTAACAAAAGTTTTCACCATAATAAGATTTACTTAGCATCCGATACTCTTAACTCATAGAAAATCTTGTTTTAGTGACATCTCAGAAGACTTAAGCATAGTCAAATATACTTATGCTTCATTTAGCTTATAGTCATGAAACTCGTTAATCATCTATAAACAAGCTCAAAGGTCGTGTACTCACGTCTCTCTAATTCCTCAGAGTATTTTGAAAGAGCTACTCAACATCGAGTGTGCTTATGCTATTTAATTTATTAACAATTGCTATATACCCATAGTCTCTCTCAATCAATTCCACGGCAACGCATCTATTCCTGACCACATAATTAACGATTAATTCTTACGCACTGAGCACAAGCGGACGGTACATTTATAGACGTAAATTTCTCTAGAATCGAGCAACATTTGCGCTTAATTATCATACTAATCAAACTTAATGAAGTTATGAGCGGGTGTCTAAATAGTGCTCCAATCAGTCCTAGCGGATCAATAAATTGCTAAAGTGACGTAACATGATGCCCAAAGCTCTCCCGATCTACACCCTTGTTCGGTGTTACTCCCACCTCTCGCAAAGGTAATTCACATACCCTTTCACAGTGAGGCGCATCCCCCTGTGATAGTTTTTTATCTTACTTTGAGAATAAATAGGTTAATTTGTGTTGATTTTAGATTAACTCATGTGTATTGTTAATAATGTAAAAACTAGTTTATTAATTACTCAGTTAAGTTAAGTACGTTTATATTACTGTTATTATTATATTTTAACATATGATTAATAATGTGTTAAGAATAAAATTAAATAACACACTGATCTTGATTAGAGAAATAGTATGAGTTTTTGTAAGTATTATACTGTGTATAACTGACGAATTGAATGGTTTCAGAACACGTGTAACCTTAGGTTTAAGTGATTATTTGGATCATATAATTTAGAATTAATGTAAGGTATTGCCCGCCGTAGGTACTTTTTGCTATGTCTACAGTTTTTTCATAGGTTTAAATGTATATGTTTAATACTTACGAGGAAAATCAGTATTTTAGTACACTTTGTGAATGAAGATTAGGTGTCATTTCATATTAGATTCAAAGATTTAGGTGGACATCTTTGATAGACTTGGTCACTTTGTTAAGGGATTTTGTTAAAATAGATAATACGGCTTTTACCTGTTGCTTAATATGCTCTTTCTGAATTAAAGTGAGGATATAATATACTATCGGTATATTGGATGATCCTGTTAAGCTTAATTTTACATTGATCTCAAGTAAGTAGTAGATTTGCAGGAAATAGTATAAGGATATGAAGTCTATGGAAGCTTAATACGTGAGGTAACGAATCTAGTTGATTATGATTAATTAGATAAAAAGGTATGACTATTGGCACTAGTCCCTTCGTCGGTTTGAAGTTTTGGGTTAGCATATATATAGTTCTGCTAACAAGAAATCTTAGTGTTGTAAATGTTACAAGGAAATATATTTCGTTTCTAGGCTCATCGTGCGGATAGTAGGAAAGGAAAGCCGATCTACTATTAATATAGTTATATGTTATTAGTTAGTCCAAAATGAATTATGAAATATGACTTGATTTAAATCATATTAGTGACTCACAATAGATTTCACTAGGCAGGGTTGGTGTTAACGGTAGTTTTAGGACCTGCTGGGATGGATGGTGTATTTTGAAATTTACTGATTTACTTGATTTTTACTGCTTTATAAAATCAGTATAAATTATCACGTCTTATTCATGGGATATTATATCATCCAAAGAAGGACTTATTTTTTTGAATATTCTATATTTGTTAGAGATAAATATTTTGTATTTTTTGTATTATGGTTTTGTGTATTATAACTTATTTGTTATATGTTTTTGCAGATTATTCGCAGGTTAGTATATATTATATAAGGATATTATATAAAATCCTAAACACACTTAAGAACTATGTTAGTACCTGTATATGAAATTTTTTGATAATTCTTAAAATTGAATTAAGGAGAATAAAGTAGATGTTATAATTAAACTCCTCTGTTATCGGTGTCGGCAGTCAACTCTACTATTCATTATTTCGGTAGTCGATCACGTGATGATTAGCAGATATATAGCTAAACTATTGGTGTTTAAGTTATATGATGTGGTTAATAGTAAAAAATTTAATTTAACAATGATTATGTCAGAGATAATGCTCATTATGAACCAAAAAGTCAACGATAGAAAAATAGGTTACGTATTTATTGGAACTGCAAGTGTTAATGTAACTTTAGTTACAGGGTTATAGTTAAGGTAGTTTGTCTCGTATAGAGCTTAGTTGTTAATGTTATTGTGGTTTATTCGTGCTTAAGTTGTGTTTTAGATCTCAACGATATGAATATACTTCATATTTCTTAGCTACTGGTACTGCTATGTATAGCGTTTCCATACATATGTATTATTATGAATGTATCCGTCTCTCTCGCAGTATTTATTCGTTGGGTTGAGATAATCCAAAAGACTTGGCTGTGAGTGCTGTTGTACATATGATATATATGGATTGTGTTCTGTTGTTGCTCTGATGTTGTTTTATAGTTAGTATGGCTGTTAGTTTATGTGCCCTGGGTATCGCACGAGAACGTAATATTACCCGTTCTTGAATTGAAATAATGGTTTCTTTCATGTTTACGATACAGAGAAAAGGTTTATTTGTATTAACATATTACATAATACTGAGTTGTATGGAAAGAGATATGATGTTATTAAGGTCATTATCTATTTACTGGATTTATGTGGTGGTCTCTGTTACAACTGTATTGTAGGTATTTCAAGCCATTTGAAGGTAGTTTTTTCGCATTACACCAAGTCTAGGCTTTTAGTCTTCGCGCTTGATTCGCTGAAGTTTCTCCCTGTCATCTCTACGCTCCTATTTGATTTGTTTGAATTATCTTCAATCTGCGCGTAAAGTTTCTCCTTAATCCCAACGGATAATGCTCGTCATGGTTCACTTTTTCTAAATCACTGCTAATAATAACCAATTGTGCCCATTATATAGTCCGCGCACTGTTCTATACGACTTGCTCCTCGCTCCTCTCGTGTTTCAGCACAGAGTCATATAAAATTTGCTCATATATAAGTGTTCCATCACCTTTTGGTCATAATGTTTATATACTCTATGTCGTGATAAAAAATCATTTTCTCTTCACAATTCTTTATAGAAGTATAGCGCCTCATATGCTGTAAAGGAGTTCTCGAGTTTAGTGTCGTATTCATAACAGCATGTATGAGATATTCTCTTATTAGTGATCACTGTTACTTCTTTCGTAGATTGCTACTCCGTTAGGTATTGATGTGTACTGTGACTCACATTGTCATTGTTTTAATATGCAATCATATTTTTATTTGAGAGGATCATGTCGCCTCTCGCCTCGACTTTGTACGCAATTTCACTCTTGTAATAATACTGATCTGTATGAGTTACTTTTACGCTTGGAAAAAGAGTTTTCGGCTTCCATTACCTTAAACTAGCGCTTTAGGCGTCGTTTTTTGATATGAATTAACAAAGGTGTCCGCTCTCTCTGGTGTTTACGTTTGTAGGACTCTCCTCGCTCTCATGTTAGATCAGTTTATTCTAACCATCTCTGATAAAAAGTATGTTAACGGTTTCTAGGTCGCTCGTGTACATTTTATTTGCTAGGTTTCACTATGATGCCTCGCTCTAGCTTGTTTTATTTTCTGATAAAAAATTCATACTTGTCTATGCGTAGCATAGTATTCCTTTATGAGTTAGTAACTTCATAGAAATTATCATTAACTCCATTGGAACTTTGTTAATTAGTTAACACGTAATATTCACTTTCTTGCTGTAGATATTAGTATTGTGTTAGGTGTTGATCCTCCTTAGTGTACTATATATATATCTCTAGTTCATGTTACGTCATGTTCGTCTTCTCTCATTGATGTGGTATTTTTTGTGTCAGCAATGTATGATTCGCTTGCTTAATCTCGTGAAAATATTGTATATTTTATCTAATAGTCTCGAATTTGCGCAAAAAATATATAAGTAATAAAAAGTTAAATAAAATAGCTTTGTTGTTTACCTGGATAGTAAAAAGTTAATATTAAACGTTAATATGTTCGAGAGATATTGCTTCGAAAATACAGTACTTGTCAAAATGAAACAGAGTTAGTTTTGTGCTCTATACAACCTTAGTTAGGTTCGCATTTCTTACTGGTGCTTATGTAGACGTATATGGTTTAAGTAGAATAATCAGGATGTCTTTTGTATTCTTAAAAGAACTAGATAAGTACAGGTATGGTGACTATATTTCTTTGAGTAGATTATATAACTCATATCTATTAGTTTTATGAATGATTAGACTAAAGTATAATCTCTCTAATTATTGTAAAACATGGTATAGTATACGTTAGAGACAATTTCGTGTATCTACAAGTATATGTAATTAAAATAATATCTCTATAGTATTTGCTGAGAATCAATATTTATAAGTGAAAAATAGATTACATGATAATATAGTGTATATAAGCAGTATTGTATAAATGGTTGTGTCGCGCTTTGTGTTGAAAATAAGATACGATTATAGTTTTACGTTTGAACTATATTATCCATGTTATAGTAGTCTGTTATATGGTGTTAAGTGTGAGTGTATAACTTTGTAACTGTTAACAGTTTATTCTCTGCTTAAGATGTGTTATTATATGTTGTCTTTGGCATTTTAATTTTCTCTTTATTTGTTTCAGTTGATGCTATTGTTTAGCTTTATAGCTGTGAACTTTGGTTACGTTGACATACTTTCGCTGCTCTGTATGATAATAAACCAATGTTGTGAGAAATATTAGTTAACATGTTACTGTGTTAGCTGTAAGTTATTATTAATTACTCGTTAATATGTTAGAGGTTAATGCTGGAAAAAAGTTAAAGTTGTAGTTATTACGTATTTGCATACCATATATTATTGATTGCTTTACTGGGGTTACGTGTGGAACTTTGTATTTTAATGTGACTGCGTAATTTCATTGAGAGAGGTTATGGTTGTCTTTGATTGGCATTACTTTTCTTAGTTCAGTTGAGGCTATGTTAATGACTTTATTAGTGTGAAAACTTTATGTTAAGTTGACATTCCTTTCTCGGACTTAGCTCTTAGTTATATAATGACCATAATTTAACCATATATGTTGTTTATGAGAAATTATTTAGTTAAATGTTACTGTTGTTAGTATGTAAGATTAACGTTAAATATGTTAGAGTTATTATTAAGGGATAATAATTAGTTAAGGATATATGCTTTATGTTTTGCATACCATGTTAGTTAGTTTTATTATACTATATAGTGATGTTAAGTGTGATGTGAACTTGTTATAATGTTTGAACTGCTTCTTTTCCTGCTTAAGCATGTGTTATGTCATTGTCATTATATTGGGCAATTATTTATTCTTAATTAGTCAGTACGAATTTATTATATATGTTAGCTCTATTATATTTAAATAGGGTAAAACTATTATTATATTTATTATGATTAGTCACATCATTTCGGGCTAGCTAGTATGTGGTTAAGTATATATAAATATATTTTGGCTATTCGTTGATATTATTTATATATTTATACTATTTTATTATTATATTATTGAGTAATATTAAATAATTATTTATTTAAAACCTATTAAATTTTTAAAATTAAATATAGGGTTATTATAGTTGATTATATAAAAAAAATAAAAATAAAATAAATATAAATAATTATTTTAGATTCTATTAAATAGTATATTACTGTAAGTGAGTGTTTAAAATATAATTTAACTAATAAAGAACAAGAATGTCTTTTGAAAATAAAGTAAGATTCATAATTAAAAGCAAATTTTGGAATAGTGACTAATTATTACTGTAGTGTTAAGTGTTGGAACTTTGTTAATGTTACAGTTCTATTCCTGTCATAAGACTTGTGTTTATAGTTTGTTACTATATTTTGGGTTACATTATTTATCATGATTCAGTTTGATGTATTATGTTTTGCTATTTTATAATGTGATTAAACTTGTTACGTTTAAATTAATATATTTTATATTTCTTTTGTTATAAGGAACTTGATTTCATATTATATTGTTTTATCTACAAAATTGATATACTCGAAATATTGATTACCTTATTATCAATAGATCGTATAGTATCCTTACAGATGGTCAGTTAAAGGTGAGGTTGAGATAGTTGGTTTTATGATAGATTTAGATTGATTTACTGCTTCATTTAGGGTTATGTGATTAAACTGATTCATTTACAATTTAGTAATAAATTATGACCTTAATCAATATGATCTTATAGATCAAATAGTATATATATAGGTCAGGAGGTATGTTGGATATTGGTTTTGATTATAGATGATTTACTTATATATAGTAGTATATTATTATAATATAGGGTATGTGTAAAAAATCCGTAAATTTGTAAGTTATATACATAATAAAAGTATATAAGAAATGTTAATTTATTATTTATTTATATTTATATTTATTAGATTAATTTATTATTTTTTCTTAAATTATTAGTTTCTATAGTTAAACCATTATTTTTTTACGGATTATTTGGTATCCCATTTCCTCTTTTAAGATCACCAGTATTGTTGTTTATACGTACTGTTTATTAAATATGTGCATTCTCGCTAGTGGCTACGTCAAGCACCGGTTATAATTTATGCTCACGTTGATAGCCAACCTCAAGGCTTGGAATGATTTCATTCCCGGACTACCGAGTCGTTATCTTTGGACTAAGAGGAACTCTTTCCATTCGCACTCTGAATCTCTACTCAGCGAGAACTTCAGCGCTGGTACTACAATCAGATTTTCGCTTGATGTTAGACCCGGGGGATGGGGTGCTCCTTCTCCACCTCTCTTGGGTGGACTACCATACGCCTGCATGCGATAATTTCGTTTCAATGATAGGTCTACCTCCCTATCTACACACCACTCCAAATTTTTATCCACGAGGTACTCTTTGTTAACATACTTCATCTTATATAGATTAGTGGTCTGGTGAGACTCTCGGCTTGCGCTGGAAAGACTCGCTGATGACGGGAAGCTCTCTCGCGCGGCTCTACGGCATGGGAAGGGAAGATTGCTGGCGAGTTGTCAGCTCAGCGGTGGTGAGGCTCGTTACCTGAGTTAGTATTAAACTTCAGACAGTCGGGACAGCACAGTGGCAAAAGGGTTTCAATCAAAGAAACAACTCAGACACGTGATTCCTCTTTGATAGCGAATACAGGACAATATCGCGCGATACGTTACTTATAATGGCTCTTAAATAGGATCTCAAAAGACAATGGGAGTCGGTAATGTGAGTATGTGCATGTGTGCATGGTGCGCAAGGCGAGCGCTCTCACGCTCCTGCTTGACAGTGATTCCTTGTGGGCCACCTGACGCACAAGAGATGGTGTTCTCAATACCACTCGCGTCTCGTGAAAGTTATCGAAAGCGTGCGGTCTATCAAGGACACCTTAATCCTCTCCAGTTGCGTCGTCGCGACAGCAGGAATGTCTTTAAAGTGCTCTAGGCGCACATTACAAGAAGAGTGCGGCTGGAAAGCGCAGAAGGTGAATCAGGAGCGATACCATGACCTGGTCGGGTTGGTCTACCTCCACCTAGCGGCGATATATACATAAACCTAGCAGCACTTTCGACAAAATTTGACGAACGTGTGTAACCAGATCTCTATTAAATATATCCCATTACTAGATTAATTCCATTAGTCTATTATAGCAAATATCTCTTATTAACTTTTTTTGTGAGAAAAAGCTAGTTGTTTATAGAGAGCTTCAAAAGCTTTATACTCAAATACTATTTATTAACTATATCATATATACTATATTACTATATATATATATATATTATAATATATAATATAGATTATAACTATATTAATATATATTATTATATATATAATATATATATTTATATATATTATAAATTAATATTATTAATTGATTATATATATTTATAATATAATATATATATTATTATTAATTAATATATATATATTATATTATATAACAATATATATCATATTATATATAATTATATTATATATATATTATTATCATTTATATATACTTAATATATTATATGAAGTACCTGTGGCTAAGACTCTAAAACTCTAACCTATTTATATCTGACATCGGCATTACTCGCAATCTACGGTTCAACGAGAATTTTAACTATCCGTCAACCATACGCCATCCGCATCGCTCGGAATAGTTAGATTATAAAATCACCATCCGTCATACCATCTCTATAACTACGATATGATTGATTACTATATATTATATATTATTATTTAATATAGTTATATATGGTATTATTATATATATATTATAATTACATGATCATTATATTATATTATATATATATATAATTTAATTAATTAATATAATTATATATATATATCTTATATTAATATATTTTTCTAAATATTATATATTATATTTACTTAATAATATATTTTTTAAAATTATATATTATTAATTTACTTATATATACTCATATTATTTTAATAAATATATATAATATTAATATATATATTATTATATATAATTATATTATATATTATATATATATCTTATATATATATTAATTATATATATATATAATATATATATTATTAATATATATATATATTATTAATATTTATAATTATATATATAATATTATTAATATTACAGTTTATAATAACTACCTATCGCTCACTTGAGTGCAAGAAAGCTCACTATATCAAAGGAGTGGACTGGATTGTTACTCGTTAAATTATATAACGTCTCCGTAAGCAAGGATTACTCGGATGCAAAAGAGCTTTTAGGAAAGAATAGCTTCTCATACTTCACCTACTTCCACCGTTGCGAACCTTAGGGATTCCTCACGCTCTCTTATTTGGCATGATCTCTATAACACTGTAGCTTATCGGTAGCTACTTTTATCTGAAATATAATAAATTATTGATAAATACTAAATATAAATATTATTTAATTATTATTAATATTACATATATTTGCAATTAAATATATATACATACATAATATACATACAATAACACACATAAATAAATACTATTTAATTAATACATTCATTATACATTACTATTAATTTTAAATATATTTTAACATTACGATAATATATATATACATATATTATTATTATTCTCATATATCTATTATAATATATAAAATTTATTTTATAATTAATTATATATATATATTATTATTATATAATATTATATATTATATAATTATTATATTAATATACTATAATATATATATGATTAATATTAATTATATTATATATATATATTAAATATATATAATATATCATCTAAATACTTATATATTAATATATATTACTAATTGGTTAAGTAATTAATATTATTATATATAATATCCAATTATAATTATATATATTAATTAATATATATTATACTACTATATATAATTATAATACATAACAAAAATATTTAACTAAATAATTATAATTACTATATTAATATATTATATATTGATATTAATAAATTAATATTATATATAATATATACTTATTATATTATATATATATTAAATAATGATTTATATATAATATATACTTATATTATATTATATATTATTAGTATATCATATTATATATATTATATAATTATATATTATATATATATACTATTGATATCAGTCAAAAATACTATAAAGTTTGAAGTTAGTTTAATATATATTATTGTGTAAAGTCTATAAAGAATAAGATTTGTGCAAATATATAAATTATATCTCGTAAGTAATATATATATATATATATACTAATTATATTATAATTAAAATTATGATATATATATATATATATATATATTATTTAATATATATAATATTATAATATATATTATAATATATATATAATATATAATATTACTATATATTCTATATTAATTATTAAATATATATATATATTATATATAATACTTTGAAATCAAATTCTTAATGCTCCATTAGGTATAAATATTATTATTCAATATTTTTTAACATGTTATCTATTTTTTTATATTTATGTAATATACATTGTATATATAATATCTATATAATATATGATTATATATTATATATTATAATATTATATATTATATCTTATTATTATATCAACTATAATTATAGTGAATTGAACTACTCAATTTAATATAGAAAGGTTATAGAATTTATACACGCCCTTATTTTTTACACCACAGTGTTGAATTCCTCAATATTAAATAGTTTATAAACTCATTATATGATTAAATAATTGGGCATTAATAATTAAGTAACATTATATGACAGGAAATTATTAGATTACGGTGCTCATGAGTCAATTCAAGCTAGCTTCTCCTCTTTGGATTGCTTATTGAAGTTAAAATTAATTTCCATAAGTGTGTTTAGGTTATAATTATTAATTCTCCTATTATCTCTTTGATTATCATTAATTATTAATCACATTGATGAGTTTATTATTATGTTATTAATTTTATTTATATATATTATATATATATATATATATTAAATATATAATATATATATAATATATATAATAGGAATATATAATGATATATTTATATATATTAATATATATATTATATATATTATTATATTATATATATATATAATAATAATCATAATATAATCATATTATAATTATATATTACATTAATATTATTATATATTATATATATTATATATATATATAATTATATGCTCAGCCTTCCGAATAGGATTCATATAGCATAGATATACTAAAAAATTTATAAACAGCTAGGAAAAATATATAATATATATTGCACACTAGTTATTTGGCTTGTTTTCTACAAGTTAAAATTGAATTTCACTATATGAAATTAAAAATAAAAAATATTTTGCATTGTAATCGGCACAAGTAGTTTTATACCCTTAATATTTCACAACAATTTCAGAAATAAAACAAAAATAATTATAATTATCATAGTAATACTATTATCAAGTAAATTCGCTCGGTGTGACAAAATCGCAACAGATTGTTACGTGTGTGATTGACCTTTTGTAGCATATACCAGGTGCCGCTAACTTTCATTAGAAGTAAGTTCATATAATAGTAAGATTACTTCACAAAATAATTAGATATATTATTAATATTTTTTACGCCTATATGATTGATAGAAGTAAATGTAATATTATTTTTATTATATATTTATATCACTTTTATATAATAGGTGAATGAATAATTTGTTTGTTTAAACTTTAAATGAAGAATAATTAAATTAATAAGGTGAATCAAGTTAATAAGGAGTAGTTAGAATCAAGAATGACCACCCACGTGTCCCAAGACAGGAAGAAGATAGAGAAGGCGTAAAAAACCCAGACTACGTCCATCGTTCTTAGTGTGTACCCGTTGGGATAACTCGTATAGTGAGTTAAAAGAAAGAAAAAAAAAGAAAGATTTCAACAGTTTAGAGGCACCTTTGCGTGCTCACATCGGCTCGTACTCTGAGCTTCTTCGTAATGTCTCAGAAAGAAAATAAGAAGTGTGAAGAAGAAGAAGGGGTAAGAAGAAGTCTCAAATGTTTTATTTAATTATTATACAAGTTTTCCAAAATGTTTTTTAACTATTTTAAATTTTACAAAGACCTGCGTTATTATATATTTGTTTGTTTAAAGATTATAGGTGGATAAAAAGATGTTTCCTGATAATAAAAAAGAATGTTATTATTTTCTGTAGCTGTAGTATGTGTTCTATTAGATTACGAATAGCAAAGTTGATGGTGACATTTACGGGGAAGGAGCTTACCTATAAAATGATATATACATATAATACATGATATAAAGTATATGATACATATATATAAATATAAGGTTATATAAGTACTAATATATATATATAATATATATATTATATATAATTATTATTATATATATATTAAGTAGTATATATATAATAGTATATATATATTAACTTATAATAATATAATATTGATATAATATAATATTATATAATAATAAGGGTATCACTATTATAATGAGTATATATATATATATTATTCTGTATTAATATATATATATATATAAGTATATATTAGCTATATATATTATATATTATAATAATATATATAGTAATATGTACTATATATATATAAATTATATTATTAATATATATATATTAATATATAATATATATATATATAATATATAAATTATAAATATTAGGTATATATATATATATATATAAAGTAATATCAATATATAGTATATAATATAATAGTATATATTATATATAATTCATATATGATATATATATATATATAATCTATTCTATGGGATGCATGGGCTCCTGAAAATCTAGAACGAAACAGATAGAGAAGGAAAAGGCGGGTGGCCCGGATGATATCCTCCCCGAGTTTTGAGGGAAGTTGTGCTTCCGTGCTATCCCCCGCCCCTCGTTCAACTTATATTCTCTATGTCTGAATACTAACACTTTCCCTCAGTGTTGGAAGCACGCACATGTCCAAACCTTATTCCGAAAAAAGGGAAGCCGCTAGTCGATCCTTATACTAACGTTATCTCCTATTAGTTCTTACTGATAATTCTATCTAAGATCTTTGAAACTCTTCTCCAACTCTCACTTCTTAGATATCTGGAATCTCACTTTCACATTTACGTTCCGATCGCCAGTTACGGCTTTCAAGAGCGTGTTCTCGAGGTATCTACTGGCGAACAATATACTTTCCTATCTTATGATTTAATGGTTTTACGCCTACCTATAGGAACTAAAGCGGGAGACTTGCGTGAGTGGCGCTCTGACATATCCCAAAGCATTTTGAACCGGGATGTGGCAACGGTTCACTGCTCTCACAAGCTCCCTCCTGTGAGGTTTCTCCTTCTCTGTTGGCTTACTTATGTCTAGTTTTCTTATTCAAAATCGAGGAATCATATGGGCTGTTGTTTGATGGGCCGATATCTTCTTCCTTTCTGTTAAGTAGTGGTTTCCTCAGGGTTCTGTTCATTATCTCCTACTTTATTCTACTTTTCATAATGATTTCTCAACCTGCACACTATCTAACTTCTATTGTCACTCATATGCGATTGACTCGACCCTTCATTCTTTCACTCAATCTTTCATTTCTTTCGTTCTTCTTTTACTCTAGAATTGCCTCTCGTGCTTTAATCTTTCCGATTTCTATACTCGCTGATCTTGATATAGAATTTCCGGGTGGGTTCGTCTGAACCTTGTAAAATTCAAATTCTCTACATCTCCCTTCTACCAAATCTCACCTCTCTAAGACACCTACTAACATCTTCCATATCTCTTTCGACGGTTCATCATCGTCTCTCGTGTTGACAAATATACACATCTCCTTGCCTTTAACATTTAACACAAAAAAATTTTTCTTGGAAAACCTCACATCACAAACGGTTGTTAGGTAGGGCGGCCCACTCAAAGAAAACTGAGGGAGTTCTGTTTAAGACTGCAAGAGACTTTTTTTCCTCTTACTCAGTTGCTCCAGCTATGACAAGAGGCACTTCATCCGCCCTCTTGTTATGGAAGTAACTTGCTACTCATATCATGGGGGGCTCCTGAGAATTTCACCGGCTTATATGAGATAGGTAGGGTCAAAGGCCAAAGCTTATAAACTGTTCTGTTACTTTCCAGTTCCCTTGACCATCTATCTTTGCGGCGCAATGCTTGGTGCTTTATCTCTTCTTCTATAAGTACCGCAGCGGCAGGTGTGCATCGAGGGAATTAATCCTCGCGTAACTCCACCTTTACGTCGTCCTCGTAGAACTAGGGGTGCTGTTTCTGCGCCCTCGTAGTTTTGTGTTGATGTTAGGTAACTCGGCTAAGATATTCGCTGCGGTTGTTTCCTTCTTCCATGTTCGACAATCTGTTACTGTTGGAATTCTCTCTCCACATTTTCTTGTGTTTCCTGACTGAGTGGTTAACTCTCCCCCCTTTAAATTCTGCGATCTATGTGCCATCTCGCGTTGGTTTGCAGTTAGATCTGGATGAATGACTGAGGGATGCAACACCAACCTCCAAGAGGGTTGAATAGGGCTCTGCCCGTGAGTGTCGGTGCAACTGTAAAAAAAAATATAATAATATATATATATAAATATATTATATATATATAATAGTATATTATATATATATATTAATATTATCTAATATATATAGATGTATATATATTTATATATATGATGTGTATGTGAATAGTAAACATGTGTTTGTGTGACTAGACACACCAAACAATCAAGACTGATATACGTACCCCTCAAACCTACAACAACACCGCACCAAAGAAGTGTCATGTAGTGCTTGTGTGTAGGTATGTGGGTAGACGGGAGGCATAGGTATTGTAGTTACATAACCCTCTAAAAGTTGGGGGCACCTAGTGAAATAAATAAATTATGCTTCGTAGAGAGGATTTGAACGAAAGGTGTACACAGTTGTCTCATAAGGTTTGATAGTAGATTTTCATATAACATTATTAGTTATAAAGAACCAGTCCTCACCAAACGACTTAAATGAAGATCTACTAAACATTAACCTTAATACATGTAGGGTACTACAAGGCCGTAATTTAGACTTTGTATTACCATGATAGGAAAGCACTTGCTAAAAGTAGTTCTACGTCTTCAAGGTTAAAGAAATCAGCTAGTGAAAAATTATACATTCCAAGGTATTTATGTCAGAAACGCAGATCACTCAAATATAAGGTTTAATCAGTTTAACACAAGCCTCGTTGTAAAGGGATTAATGAGATAAGCATGTCGTAATATTCATAGTATAAAATTTATTATTTGTGGACTGCAATATTTCCTCTGTAACAGGACAGGACATTTAAAAGGGGAGCGAGATAAACTTCATTCACTTTGCCTAAATCAATTTATTAACATACTGTGCGCTACGTAAGTTTTGATGTATATATTGAAATTATATTATATATATATATTTATATATATATATTAAATATTATATACTATATTAATAACAAGTATAATAAATAGTATATAAAAATATAATTGGAAATAATAATAAAAAAAAACTAACTAATAATTAATAATGTATATTATATATGATATAATATATATATATATATTATTATATATAGGCCTCAAATTTGTTATGAGGAAAACTAGTACTGTTAGTAACGAGGTTAAAAGTTGGTTGGTCTTTTAATTCGCTCTCTCGGCTCTCTCTCTCTCGCGTATATTATTTAATATGCAATCGACGATATTTTTATCATATAAATTAAGTAGATAGGGGCAATGCTCAGCCTACGAACTATCCAGATCATAGTGACTGAACGAATAAATGTGAAGCAGACACATCTTTCTTTACCTTTTAATTTGATTATTTATTTAGATGTGATAAGTTTCTTTGTAATGACTTATCGTTTTGATTTTGAAGTAATTGAAGCAGAGAGCATTTTAATTGTTTTCAGTTCCTTTAAGTTTATAAAAGATTTAAAACACATACATTTCCACAATACATTAGTTAAAAATATATATCTATCTATCTATCTATAAAAATTTGCTTTCAAACATATATACAATCTATAACAATATATATTATATATTTAATATCATAGAGCACCTTTTATATACCTTCTGCGCGGAAGTAGATAAAAACATATATATATATATAATAATATATATATGGTCAGATTTTTAATGCTCACAGTTAATGTAGCTTGGAACGGCAGATTCATACAAAAAAAAATTAATATATTTTGGAATCAGCCGAAAATTTGAAATAAGGATGGGAATTTAATTTTTTTTATTTCTTTTTTTTTTCTTTTTTGTGGAAGTAAAATTTTTTATTTTAAACTTAAAAAAAAATACCTAAGGGTAAACCGAAAAGAATGGGCAAGGAGTCAGAGGGTCTCCGGGCGCTACCTGGTGACGACGGGGGAGGAGCGTTAATCACCGGCCCCTCCGGGAATGGATCTCCGGACCCGCTCTTTGGTCATGGTATGCGGTGGTCCGCAAGGTGGTTCCTCGACCATCCCCTCCGGGTATGAAACGGACGACGGGCTCTGTCCCCCGTCGGCTCGAGCCCCTCAATTTGGTGAAATAATTGTTTTATTTTGCGAAAATTTTATAATTTTTCTTAAGGGGCTCGAGCCGACGGAGGGACAGAGGGAGGGAAAGTTTCATAACCCCGGAAGGAGAGAGTACAGAAGAACCCCGCGAACCCAAAGACCAAGAGCGGGGGTTCCTGGAAACCATCCCCGCGAGGAGGGAGATTGAGTCCCCCCGTGCGTCCACCAGGAGCGAAGGAGGACCCCGACTCCAATGCCATCGTGTTGCGGGTTTACCTATAGGGTAGAAATTCAGTTTATAATAGAGTTAGAAAAAAAAAATTTACTTCCAAAAAAAAAAAAAATAAAATAAAATAAAAAAAATTAAATCCGCATCTTAGAAATTTTTACGGTGATTCCAAATATAATAAGGGTGTCTGTTTTACTGTAGGACTGACCGTTCTCTAGCCTACATACATGTGGAAGCAATTAAAAATGTGACCATCATGAGTACATGCACACACTGCAAAGACATTTTATTAACTGCAAAATAACACGTAAAAAAGACCTAATTATAAACAAAAAGCCAGACGCGGACTGATAACATAAGAGGAACATAAGAAAATATGAGAAGATAAAAATAAGAGAAGTGTCAAGAAAATTAGTTATAAGAGAAAATGTACGAAAAATATATGATTGCCTGCGATAGTCAATGGGATATGCGTGCAAGAAGAAGAAGAAGAAGAGAATTATAAGTGTAATAATAATAATATACTTAAATAACTGATATTAATTATAATGATAAAATAATGATAGTAATGATATATTATATATTATAATATCTTATATTTTGTATTTTTTTTATTTTTATATATATATTAATTTATTATAATATAATTAATCATTATTATTAATATCATAATAATTAAGTATTATTAGATATATATTAAATCAATTGATTATTACCTATATAAAATAAATTAATATAAATAATTATTAGATAAATATAAGTACAAATAATATGAAATAATAATCATCAAATAATTTGAAATTATGATATCCATATATATTTTTAATCCATTAAATAAAATAGATATTCTCTCGAAATGATCATATATGGCAATATAGTCATATATATATTATGATCGTACTCAGATATATAATGACTAAACACTCGGAATGAAACTTCTCGGAACTAAAAATTAAATACTTACATAGATGTCAAACTTACTTACATTTATCAATACATAATTACATAACAGTAATCAGTATCATTAATATCCTAAAATAAATTATAAATAATATAATATAATAATAATAATAAATAATAATCAATATATTTCATATAATATACCTAATGATATATTTTTAGCTTGGTATGGTCTTTTGTGCGATGTTAAATATTTTATAAAAGAAGTTTATCTTTATTAATTAATTATATTATTAATCTATTATTATATAATTTATTATATTCTAGAATTATTAATTAGTATATATATATATTTAATATTATAATATAATATATATTATTATTTATTTATTATATTATATTATTATTATATTATTATTATTATTATTAATTAGAATAAGTTTTATAGTATAGTGCATTATCTTGCAAGTTTTTATTCTATTATTATTAATTAATTATTAATTATTATTATTATTATTATTATTATTATTATTAATATTATATCTCACACATCCTTAAAAATTTGAATATTTTTATTTTAATTAATTTAATTAATAGTATATCTCTTCTAATTTTATCTATATATAATATATTTCAAACCATCAAATATTATATTAGCATTATTCTAATAATTTAATTATATTATTATTTTAAATTATTATTAATTAATTTATTTAATTATTATATTATATTAATATATATATTATTTTTATTAATTTTTATTATATTATTTATTATTATTAATATTTAATATATTATTAATTTTTATATAATATATTATTTTTATTTATAACTATATATATTAAATCAATCTATAATTTATTATAATATTATTATATATATTTCTCTCATTATATATATTTATTTTAATTATTATATTATTATTACTATTATTATTCATTTTTTAAAAGATTAGATTTCACGAAGAGATTAATATATTATTTCATTTTGTTATTATATTTAATTTATTATATTATTATAATTATTTATTTATTATTTATTTATTATATAATTATCAGTATTATAATATTTAATGTTATTGATCAAACATATATGAGTTCCAATCAAGCTTGAATTAATAGTATATCTCAGCTCAGTCAACCTGTAAATAATATATTTCAGACCATCGATTATTTAATACGAGTTTAATAAAAATAAGCATGCCATCCAATTACGACACAGGATAATATATAAATAACAATATTAAAGGTATTATATTGGTACATTAATATAGATATACAAAAATATTTAGCATATTGCTTGCCATACGTTAGTCCAAGATTTATTTATTTTTAGTTTGACATAATTGTCCTAACTTATGATTCCACATACAAGACCTGAATAGGCTAAGCTAAATCTTAAATATACAATCAATTTTTAGTATGTGTGTGTTTGTATGTATGTAAGTATCTCTTAACTTGTGTCTGTCTCTGACTGCCCTGATCCGTCTCCAATATGCTGTCTGTTATTGTGATTATCTATTATATATCTTGTAATTGATTATTTAATGTATGTTATTTATAGCAATCTCAATGGAAAATTACTTAATACACACTTTATCTATTCAATGCATCTATGCATCAACCATATTAACTATCACACACACACACACACACACACACATACACTACATCATATATATAATATATATTATATATACTATATATATATATATATATTATAGTATATATATATAAGATGATAGTTTCATATTTTAATAGAGATCAAGTTAGAGACATTTTATATTATATTTATATTTTATACCAGCATAAATAAATATTATAATATGTATGTAATATAATATACTAACTACATATATCATTAATATATATATATATATATATATATATATATTATAATATATACAGGGTGTTTACGGAATTTTGCACTATAGCAATATATTATTATAGGACGGTACTTTACTCTATCCAACAACTACAAACAATAAGGTTGCATTAAAATCATTTATGTTATAATAAATTAGTATATATAAATACTCGAATATATATATATACCCAATTTCTTGTTACCCATGTGCAAGAGCTGCAACCACCTTGACTTATTAACTCTAAGTGCAGATATTTTTCTCCTCTCTCTCCTGTGGTTATTATTAGAATATGACACACCGAGAATTCTATAAATATCACTAGATACGCAAGCTTCTCTTACGATAGATCCTGCTCATTTAACAAGTGAAATGGGTATATACTATCTCATATTTTATAATTATCGATTAAACACTCCTCAATTACCTGGCATGATGAAAACTCCTCAAAATACTAATTACAGTATATCCAACAATCTCTTTTCTATTAAATGTCTGGGTGTCATCTAGGCGACATTTAAGTTCGCCACTTCTTTTTTTGCCACTTAGGGCTTTTATCAGGTAGGTATTCTATCCTAGTCATTTGTTGTGCCGCTGTCTAGGCTCGACATCATGATCAAATTCTCTCGAGCCATTGCGACATATTTTATACAAGATTATATTGTGGACTCAGCAGTGCCAATTTTACTAAGGGAAGTGTTTTTTTTTTTTTTATTCTTTTTGTGTATGCATTTAGTCGTTGGCCGCGGATCTACCACTATACAACGTATATGTCTCTCTCATGCGCACCTCTATCTCTAAAATCATACTAGTGACGATCATGCGCGCTCTCTCTGGAGGGCGCAAAGTTCGCACAGCGGTGGAAGAATGCCCGACGATCCACTCCCCGTCATCCACCAGGAGGCACTGTATTAACGAGACACTCTCGATTTTAACCTCCTGTCCAGTTCGTGTATGGCGAGTCTTACCCATGGTCTATATCTAGAGCTAGTTCTGAGTGATGAAGAGATAAAATTAGCCAAGAGAAGCTACAAGATTCGAGAGATCAGTGGGAATTCGCAAAAGTCATATCACTCCTTCATTCCTCGGGCTTTACAGATATTGATAGATACCTAGCGTATTACAGGCCTGCAGGAGTTAGAAGGATGTTCGGTTAGTCTTGCAGGGAGAGTCGTTGCAGGATTCCATGGCGCGAGTAGTGGAGCGCATGTCTTTGGGGGCAGCTATCTCCTGAATATCGACCCCTCTGTGCCCCCGTTAAGTCGTATTGGTGTGACAGAAATTAACATTGGGGGTATGACCCAAAATATTACATAGCGTTGGGTATCTAGGCTGTCTATATGGGATATATTAAGGTTAATACAAAAGAATATTTGAATTTTGTAAATAGAAATTTAGAAGAAAAATACAGGTAAAAAAATATTAACACGAAGAAATGGCTCAATTCTTAAAAATCCACACCAAATGACGGGGCACTCCCTATTTAAATATATTTATCCGTTACTTGATTCCAAATATATATGATTATTGTTTTACATGTAGGATTGACTGCCGTTCTCTAGAGTTTACATTAGATAGTTCAGCTATTAAGACACTCTGATATAATAATATATATATATAATATCATATATATATATATATTATATATATACTTATAATTATATTTATATAATATATAATAATATATATTTATATACTCTCAATATATTAGTATATATAATAATTAATATATATATATATATAATTATATATATATATAATATATATATATATTATTATATTTTATTTATTATATATATATATTATATTTTATATATATATATATTAATTATATAATATTATATATATATAATATGTATATATAATATATATATAAATAATATAATTATTATTATAATATATATTATATAGTTATAATATATATATGGTAATGGAAATAACTCCAGTAATTAGTAGGGAGACAGAATAATGATCATTAACGAATAAAAGTATTCTAGTAACTCTTACTACAGAAAACCAATTATTTACATTTTGGCATCAGCGTATTTAAAGCCTTAATATTTAACCAGACTACGTAAAATAAAATTAATTTAATATCCGAACAAGATTCACGAACATACTTTAGATAAAATACTTAATTACATATATTAGTATAATCTAAGGGTGATAATAAAATGATACCGTATTATTATAAGAAATATGTGTAAAATTTTTATTATAAGTGTGGCTCGTTAGAGGGTTATTATTTATCACCTCATATATATATATAATATTATATCATTAATTATATATTATATATTTATATATATATATATACTTAATAATAATATATATATTAATAAATTACTAATATTATATTAAACTTAATATATACTTATGTATATTAATATCATTACATATTTATATAAATTATAAGTAACGTAATAATATAATGTATGTCTATAGGTTTAAAGCATCATTATTCATATTA
The DNA here is from genome assembly GCA_015478945.1 of Trachelipus rathkii. Taxonomy (NCBI): domain Eukaryota; kingdom Metazoa; phylum Arthropoda; class Malacostraca; order Isopoda; family Trachelipodidae; genus Trachelipus; species Trachelipus rathkii. The sequence continues at coordinate 17,266 of JABUQX010035897.1, read as the reverse complement.
CATATATAATTATATATTATATTATATACTTATATATATATTAATATTATTATTATTATTATTAATATATATATATTATATATAGTAATATTATATAATTATAATATTTAATCTATTAAAGTATCTATTTTTGATGATTTAACAATACTAATCGAACACTACATTAGAGACCTTAGACCTCGACTTAAGTCATTTAGGATATATATCAGAATTTCTCTATAGGTAAGTGGTCATCTCAGCAGCATTTCATAAGTTTATTTTTGTAGACGAGCGCAAAAAATTTAATAATAATAATAATAATATAATAATTTTAATAATTAGGAGTTTAGACTTTAGTGTATCTATCATTTTCCATTATTTATTTCATAGAGCATAATTCTCAGAATGACAGTCATACCATAATTAATAATTAAAACTTAAATAATTGAAATAATAATAATAATAAAATAATAATAGAAAAAAAGTAAGATAAGTTGAATAATTTGATTCTGTTGAATTACCTTAGGCGTTGTCGGACAATAATTACTGTAGAAGATTAATTCAGATTTTTCTGAAGGATGGCTTGGCAAAGAGGAGGAGGCGCAGCGCTGTGAATTTATATAGTCAATACTATGTACCAGGTGTATCTGGGTATACATAGACAAAGGTAGTATTGACACGCTGTGATCGAACGAGAGATTTACTTCTCTCAATTGAGTGTGTCTTGTAAGTATGTATACTGTGCTAAATAATCTATTTCAGTATGATAACAAGTTTTTCTCAAGGAATGATGTAATGACTGTGTGTGTGAGGATTCTCGATAATGTCTGGAGTTTGCCTATTAGTATGTGATTTATTGTTGGTTTAATGGTTTTATGGTATTATTATAATGTTAGTGTTTATTTTGTTGTTGTTGTTGTATGTTTTTGTTGTTGTTGTTGTTATATTGTTGTTGTTGTTTGTTAGTATGTTTGATATTGATTATGCTTGTTGTTGTATGTTTGTGGTTGCTTTACTGTTACTATACTGTTGTTTAGGTGTGTGTTATGTTTGATTAGTGATTGTTTGTTTTGTGTGTGGTTGTATGTTGTTCGTTTGTGTTGTGTTGTTGTTGTATAGTTGTATATTTTGTGGTGTTTATATAGTATTAAGACATAGTTTAGCAGACGGTGCAATGATGTGAAGATATTGGTGAGAGATTTAAGGTTAGAATATTTTGTTGTTGTTTAATAGTTGTTTGTATTGAAAGCTGATGATTTTTTTTTTTGCGGATTATTAATCGTTTTGGTGATGATGATGTTGCTCTTGTTGCTATTATTATTTTACACTAACATATATTAGTGTTTGAGTTAATAATGTTTTTGTTATTAGTTTAGGTGATAGGTTATACTAGGTTCCTATTAGTGTTATTGTTATTGTTTTGTTGTTTAATAGTTATGGTATTATAGTTACCAAAAATTTTAAAGTTTTTATTTTTACTTGTATCGCTTATTATAAATTTATATATTAGTAGTGGTTTATGATCGATATTTCTATTTGTTGTTTTTGATTATTTAGAGAATAGTAGTAGTTAGATGTTACTTTTTGCTATTATGTGATTTTGTTTATGGTATTAGGCGATGTTATTTAATGCTCTATTTATTGTGATTATTAATTGTAGATGTGTTATTGCTTAGTTGTATGTTGATTGGTGTGTGTTATAGGTGGGTGGTGTTGACAATGTTTTATAGTAGCTTACTTTAATGTAATAGTGTTGTTAACGGGACTTTCTGCTAATTTGATTGATGTTGTTGTATTATTAGTCTGAGTGCTGTTCAATTTGATGAATATGCTCTTCTCTGTATGATATTAATAACTGATCTTTGCTATGTTACTATAGAAGATGAATGAAGTCCAGGTGTAATGATAGGTATTATTTGAAATAAATATAGATAGCACCATAGCATTGTTTGTCTGTATATTTGCTTGTTTTGTTTTATTATGATTTGTGTGATGAGAGAAATGCATGATCTTATTTTGTTTGTATGATAGTGGAGGATTTGATTTGAGGTATATGAGTATGTTGGTAGTATTTGAGAATAGTATGGCTAAGCATATATTGTAGTATATGGCTGATGAGACAGTATGATTTATTTGTATCTTAGTAATATATAGATTTTTGTTTAAAGGTTTGTTATAGATGTGTTGTTATGAATATTGTTTTTTATGCATGTTAGGAGCAAGAAACCACTTTTCACGTTTTACACCCACATGAGGTATTTGCGTTATTTTGTTAGTGATGATATATGAGAATGTTTATATTGTTTATGTTGTTTTGTATTATTTTATGTACAAAAAGGTCAATATTATGATGTATATTTATGTGTTCTTGTGAAGAGTTAGTTGATGAGTGTGTTTGATGTGTGTAGCTTTATATATTTACGTATTAATTGTCTCTGTCTGATATGGGCATTGACTTTCAATATGATAGTATTTGATTATGCATTTGATGTATTGATGATGATATTGAATGATACTGGGTGTGCTTCTATATATGCTATGCATTGTTGTATGATTGTGGGGTGTTGAAAGAAAACAGTTTTCAGGGTGTTAGTCCATAGGAGTGTAGTGTTGTTGTTTAACAACTGTGGTAGGTAGTGATACGATGTTATTTTTTTGATTGGTATAATTGTGACTCAGAGGCTGGATTGATGATGAATAGCTGTTTGATTACGTTATTTGGTGGTAGGTTGTGAACCCACGGTGCATGAATAGTGTGCTTATTCTTGATCTTCTTTTCCCTTGAAGGATGAGGTTGAAGATGAGAGAAGTCGTGTATTACTATATAGTGATTTTTTCTTTTGTATTGGTATGAGTTGTGCATGATAATGTTCTTTTGTTTGTTGAATAACTATTGGCAGCTCGTAGTAATAGCATGAGCAATATTAATAGTTTGTTCTAGTTCCGTAGTTGTCGGAGAGTAGCTGTATACTCATATTTTAGTTGCAGCCATTTTGCTGGTGGAAGTAGTGGTTGTAATGAGTTGTTGTTGTTGCTGTTATCATTGGTGGCAATGTTGTTGTTGTTGTTGTTATTATTGGTGATGGTGGTGATGTCTTCTTTGTTAATATTTTGTGATGGCAATGGTGATGTTTTTGTTGCTTTTATTATTGGTGGTGGTGATGATTTGTTGCTTTTATTAAAGATGATTGTGGTAGTGGTGGTGGTAGTAACGAAGTTTCTTTTATTGCTGTTGTTACTGGAGGTGGTGGTGGTGATGGCGATGAATTATTCTGGTTTATGTTATTACTTGGTGGTAGTAGTGATGATATTTTTGCTTCTGTAGTTGTTGTTGGTTGTATTGGTGATGTTGTTTTGTTATTGTTGTTGGTATTGGTGGTGATGATGATGATTGATGCTTTTGTTGCTGTTGCAGCTATTATTGGTGGTGATACTTTTATTTTTTGTTGCTGTTGTTGTTGGCAATGGCGATGTTGCTTTTGTTATTGTTGCTGTTATTGGTGGTGATAGTGGTGGTGATAATGATTGATGTTTTTATCGTTGTTGTTATTAGTGGTGGTGTTCATGAGTGGTGATAATGATTGATGTTTTTATCGTTGTTGTTATTGGTGGTGTTGTTAATATTGTTTTTTTGTTGTTGTTAATATTGGTTGTGATGACGGTGTTGCTGTTATTTTTGGTGGTGGTGAGGATGATGGCTTTGGTGTTACTGCTATTGTGGGTGGTGGTGTTGATGTTGTTTTTGTGAGTCTAAAATATGGTAAGTTTGCAGTGATAATGTTTAGTTTCTTACTGGTGGCGTGAATATGTGATGAATGTTTATTGTTGTTTAGAATGTGATTTGTTATTATTTTGTTGCTCTTTTTGATGTTGTGATACAGCTAGCTTGTAATAATAGCATTATTTATTTAATTTCATTACCAACTACATTAATAAGCCCGGCACCCTTAACTACTTACTACTACTACTTACTACTTATTACTACTTAATATAACTATACATTAACACTTACTTGTATAATACTTAATTAATTATAGTACTTAACTATACTACTTAAACTATCTAACTTACTATCTACTTACTTAACACTACTTATACTAATACTACTACAATACAATACTTCATAGTACTTCATTATAGTACATTTACTGTTGTATGTCCTAAACTACTACTAAATAATAATAATAATAAATAAATAATAATATAATATAATATAATTATTAATAATAATTAATATAATATAAATATAATAATTAAATTAAAATTATAATATAATATATATAGATATAATTAATAAGATTATATAAATATATATAAATAATATAATTATATAATAATAATTAATAATAATAAATTATATATAATAATAATTAAATATAATAATATAAAATAAAATAATAAATTACATACTAGTATGTAAAATAATCATTACGATGATAATCAAATAATATTGACTATTAAGCATGGTTAATATATATTACAACAGTAATAAAATATTATAATACTTCTCGGTATCCCGCTTGTAGCGAGATAAGGTGGACTAAAGAACACATTCAATAAAGAATATGAAAGGTATATTATATAATATTATATTAATAAATTAATAATATATAATATAAAATAATTAATATAATAAAATATAATTTAATAATAAATAATAATAATAATAAATAATTATAAATATATAATAATAAATAAAATTTAAATAATTAAATAATAAAATAATATGATGTAATTAATACAAATCGGTCAAGTAAACTACATAAGTTTCATCAATATAATAAAAA
>JABUQX010035897.1:0-5000 GCA_015478945.1 Trachelipus rathkii | reverse complement strand
TATACTGTTTTTGTCCTTGAATAGTAAAAAGGTGTCATCCATGTACCTCTTATAAAAAGAAGGTTTGATCTGGGGGGGACATTGGTTCAACCACATAGTTTCATAATGATTAAGATAAAAGTTTGCTAAGGTAGCGCTAAGGGGAGAGCCCATAGCTAACGAATTTGATTGGCAATATAGTTCATTATTAAAGAAGAAATAAGTGTCCTTAGTTGCCAAATCGAGTAGGTACTTGAATTCCTGTCTATTAAAATTATTGAAATTATCTGTAGAACTGAAAATAGTATTAATGATAAGATTAATGACATCATCGGTAGGAATATTTGTGTAGAGGGACTCAATATCAAAACTAGTCATATGAAAAGTGTGTAAATTATTGATGGAAAATAGCCAGTCCTTAAAATCATAAGAATTGCGTATGGTGTAAGAATTTGAGGCGAAGGGGGATAAGAGGGGGACTAAAAACTTTGCAAGGTTATAGTTGTGGGTTGTATAAGCTGCTAATATGGGACGAATCGGGATGTTTGGTTTATGGACCTTAGGCAGACCGTACAGGATACCGGGGGATGAGCCCCTGGAATACAACATATCGAAAGTAGATTTATTTATTTTTTCAAATTTCAAAAGCTTACGTAAGTTTCTATTTAGTTTATCTTCTAAATTTAGTGAAAGTTTCAAGGGATCTACATTTTTCAACAGTTTAAATTTTGAAGTATCAGAGAGAATATTAGTTACTTTGTCAATATAGTCAGACCTATTTAAAATAACTGTTCCAAGGCCTTTATCAGGTTTGCAAAATATTAAAGAATGATCAGATTGAAGGGATTTTAAAATGAAAAAATCTTTTTTAGAAATCAAAAAGGAAAACACTTTTGAAGGTTTAAACTTATAATAGTAGTTGAAAGCAATTTGTTTTATTTTATGGGTGACTAATTTAAAATCGGCTTTGTAAATATCAAAAGGTTTAAGCATATAAATTAGTTTTTCGAAAGATTGCAAGTATTTTAAATAATCAATGCGAAAACGCGGTAAACAAAAGTTAAGACCCAAACTTAGAATTCTTTTCTCATCTAATGATAGTATTTTAGAGGAGTAATTAAAAATTAAATTATCAGGATTAGTGTTAATCAGGTTCAAGTTAAGAGACTTTAATTTCTTCTCGTGTCTCAATTTATGGTCATTTACAATTTTGGAAGAATGAACCACTAATTTGTTAGTAATATATAAAAAGTCTATATAAGAAAGCAAATTTTTTACCTCTAAAAGACAAAGTTGGTATTGTTTATTGGTCGAGATTAACGATCTCTTCTAGGGGAGACTTTATCCTCGGACCCTCTACTTTTTGAATAGGTCAAATTCAATAATTATTTAGTGATAGTTTAACTTATTAATTTGATGGTTACTTGGTAAGCCTTGATGTGTTGAGGATAGTAACCAAATGAGCTTCTCCCCGATTCGATGTACAAGTTCTCCAGCTTTGGATGACTGTATGGAGCTTTGGCGATATGTGTTTATATTTCCGTTCCGGCTTCTATTTTTTGGGAAACGACATTTAATAATAAAAAGAAGCACCAATAATAACATCCCAACCGTAAAACTTTAATCAACGTTTCGGAAACCAAGCTGTTCCCATCCTCAGGATACAAAACTATAATAAAACATATAAATAACCCAATAAATCGAAGTAAATAGGTTATATATAACAAAATATAATATATTAATAATAATAATAAGAATAATAATAATATAAAATAATCTAATAAATAAAAATAATATATATTCTAATAATATTTAATACATAATAATATTCAATAATAAACAACTAATACTTTTAGTAAAATTAATATTATAAAAAAGTAATAATAATAATTAATAATAATAATAATAATAATAATAATAATAATAATAATGATAATATGTTATAATTAATATAATAATATATAATATTTAAAATACTATCATAGAGAAATCCCCAAATTTTTATACCAATAAAAGGAAAATTTAAAAAATTAACATTAAATAGATGCTATGCAAAGAAAAGTGTTTTTATAAGCATGGTGAACAATAAAATTTAGAATGAAACAAAAATAAATAAATAGATAGAAAAATAAATAAATAACAATACATACCGCATTAAAGATAAAATGGAATTGATAAAAATAATAGATGCGTTAAAATAGATATAACACTTAAGCTAAGTTTGATTTTTAATTAGTAAGGATTCATATCGAAATTCAAAGCTTATATATTCATTAAAGTGTCAGGCACGATAACATATAGTAATAAAAATTAAACTTAACTTAATCAAGGTTTTATTCACAGGTTGGCACGAACAGACGAAATCGAAGATTCATAGTAAATTTGCATTAAATGGACACTTCGTTAATGGACTAGGATTTAAGATCAGGTGTTATGACAAGATTCGAAATATTGTAGAGTTGGTTTATCGCCGGTCGTTTGTGCGAGATTATTAAATGAGAAGTGAAGTGAAGAAGATGTGATTATTAGTCATGAGCCTGATCTCTGATGGTGGATGGCTGGGGGAACGAGAAGTTGTTAGTCCGAGAAGAAATACCCGTGCTGTCGATCTAAACTGTAGTATGCCGCAGGGTGAGGCTTACCCACGGTAGCATGGCTGCGCTGGCGCAATGTATCACAGAATTGTGTAAACAAAGAGGACTTAAGGAACGGAGTTCTATCTTATGATTTAAATAGAATTGAATGTTAAAGGGGAGTGGAAGATGGGAAGTGATGTTGAGTTGGGGATAGAGGTCCTGCAATACTTGCGATAGGTCTTTTTTTAATTTTAGGTATATGGGGTCGTAATAGGGCAAACTGACGAAAAGTTCTCTTATTTTGGGTTGACTATAGATTAGTTTAGGGTCGAATTGGGAATTTAATAGAATTAATGTGTAGATTAATGGGTGAAGGAAGAGGAAATGTTTGAAGTGAAGAATTTATGAGGAATATAAATTCTTTACTAGTTAAAATAGAGAAGATATGGTAGGCTCTATATGTAGTAGAGTTTTTTATGTGTTACATTTGTATAAAGGGGAGGTGGTGACTAAAAAGTTCAAACCAAGATCCAGTCTGAATAGTTTTTTTTTTCCTATAAATATATCTGTGGTGAAGTCGAAAGCGTGATTATTCAATTATAAGATCGGGAAGAACAGAGATTGTTGCTTTTTTCTTTCTCTAGTGAATTTAACTGTTGTGGAGTTGAGCAATTTAAAGATAATTTAAAAAAAGAGTATACTGTTTTGTCCTTTGATAGTAAAAACACGGTGTCATCATGTTACTCTATATAAGAAGTTTTGATCTGGAGGACATGGTGAACACCTAGTTCTAATTATTAGATAAAAGTTTGCTAAAGTAGCGTAGGAGAAGCCCAAGCTACGAATTTGATTTGGCAATATAGTTATTTGGTAATATTTTATTATTCTTATATATTTTTATTATTATTATTATCTATTATTATTATTATTATTATTATTATTATGTGTTACTATTTGTATAATATATTATTATTATTATTTATTTATTATTTATTGCCTGTAATTTTGCTTCGATTTTATTGTTATTTATATGTTTTATTATGTTTTGTTTCCTGAGGATGGGAACAGCTTGTTTCCGAAACGTTGAATAAAGTTTTACGGTGGATGTTCAGACTATTTTGGATGCTCCTTTTTGATATTATTATTATTATATATATATATATATTATATATACTATATATACTTATATATATATATAATATATGTATTATATTATATTATTATATATATATCATATATTTATATATATATATATGTATATATAGTATATATACTATATAATATATATATATATATATATATATATATATAATATATATAATATTAATATATATATATTATTATATACTATATATATAATATATGATATATATATTTATATGTATATATATATATATTATATATATATTATATATTATATGAATATATATATATATATATATTATAAATTAATATTATATATTATATATATATATATATATTATATATATATATATATATATTATAGAAGGAATAGGAGAAGACCAAAGAAACACAGAGTTGCCCGAGGATTTTGAAAGTTTGAGCTGGTGAAGGAGATGGTTCCTGAAAGAACATTTGTTCAGCTATGAAGAAGCTTTTAGAAATAGTAATTACAAAATTTATAAAATTTAAACAAATAAAAAATTAATCTATTTATATAACGGAGTGAGCACAAATTATAATCTGATTTTTTTGAGTATACAAAGTTAATTATTAATAAATGACAACATCATTTTGATGTGGTTATTATTATAGATTAATAAGAATTATGACATTCCTGTGAGTCGCTTGTATAAGTCCGAAGTAAGGGGATGAAAGACATAACTTGGCGTCCGATAAGCTCAGTGTTAGAGCACTCGCCCATCAAAGCGAGGGTCCCAGTGGTCGGACGTCTGAGTGTGTTTTACTCTCTTCTTGGCTCCGTCTTGCTCAGACAAAATTTGAGCACACCCCCTCCATTAGGGCTCAGCCCGAAAATTTAAGTGTTATTTGCAAAAAAAAAAAAAAAGTATATTCAAATAATTTTATATATATAAATATACGTAATATATATATATATATATTATATTATATGCCTATATATATATATATATATATATAATATATAGTTATTTTATAACTAATATATAATATATGATATTATATATTATATTATATAATATATGTTATATCTATATATATAATATTAAATATTTGTATATATGTTATTTTTTTTTTTTTTTTTTTTTTTTTTTTTTTTTTTTTTTTTTTTTTTTTTTTTTTTTTTTTTTTTTTTTTTTTTTTTTTGTGTGTTTGTATCATATATATATAATATAATATATATTACTATAATAGTATATATATTAGTATGCAGTAACATCCGATCCGCATTCGCACGCATCCGCATCACGAGATCCTCAATTATAAGATCCGCTCCGCATCCGC
>JABUQX010035896.1:22500-24109 GCA_015478945.1 Trachelipus rathkii | reverse complement strand
AGAGAGAGATAGCATCGCAGGGCTTCAGCGATAGGCCATGGCCTACAACGATTGAAAGCCTTTAGGACCTCTCTTGCTTCACCAAGGACCTTTCTTGAAAGGTGCCCACTGACAAGAACGAAAAGTCCTTTACCTGGGGGTTTGTTGATTAATTTAAAATTACTATATTATGAATATGATAGGTAACTATTATATATAATACTATAATATATATAAGCAAATTGTTAATATATATATATATTATAATATATATATATATAACTATATATATATCATATATTAATATATATATATATATATATGTATATATATATATTTCATATATAATATATATATATAATAATATATACATAGTAGTTTGGATACATATATATAGTATATATATTATATAAATAAATAATTTTATTTATAGATGAATAATTCATAACTATAATATATATATATTATATATATACATAATATATAATACGTATTAGGGTGGATATTATATAATATAACGTATATATTTTTCCTTTATGCTCTTCCCTATTTTATTTATTTTCTTAATCTCATTTTGTGAATATGATTAATTATAACATATAACAGCATCAGTGAGACTGCACTACAAATCGGAAAGGAAGAGGAACTGTTAATTAGAAACGGGAAGAAAGAATAAATTTTGCTTATATATATTGTTAGGGAGCAGACGTATTTGGAAAAGAGAAATGCGCGATCTGGGAGGTTTGGCAGCTTCAAACCTAATTTAATTACATAGAGCGATATCTTTTTATCGCTCCCTTTATGCCCTCTCATCATAATATATATATATATATATATATATAGTACTATATTAATCAATATATATATAGCTAGAATAATATATATAAATTTATTCAACTAATATATATATATTACTATATATATAGAATATAGTAGAATATATACAAATCGTATCGTATAAATTAATATACAATTTATTCTTTGTTCCTGTACTAGTATATATATATATGATAATAAACTATATTAAATATAGAATGAAATTTTATAAAGATTATTTTTTTATTATATTCCCAAGATATAGTTGAGAGAATACTTCAATATAATTAACTCATATAAGTATATATATAAAAGAAAAGTATAAAATATAGAACTCATAAATATATATAAAATATATAGTAAATAACAAACATATATTAATAATAATCGTTATATACTACCCCCATAAAAACGCCGTAGTGCAATAAAACTCATAGTAAAAAATAAACCAATATTATAATCTATTTGTAGTAGACATTCTTATCAAACATATGGATAGGTTGCATAAGAAGTTACAGTTATATTATTTACAGTGTTTAATATCTCTATTTATATATAGTTATAGATACAACATAATAACAATAATATATAACTAATATAACATGATTACAAATAACTATAATCAACAACATAATAATATACCTAAACTAACTATAAATAAATATATATATAATATATTATAGTAATATAATATATATATATATATATATATATATATATATATATATTTATATATATAATAATAATATATATATATATATATATATAAGAAGCCTGCATTTTCAATTTGTTTCAAACGTGCAACGGCATCCAT
>JABUQX010035896.1:0-5000 GCA_015478945.1 Trachelipus rathkii | reverse complement strand
ATATATATATATATATATATATATTATATATGGTATGTATGTAGTATGTTGGTATGTATGTTATGATATGTATTTAGTCTGTATGTATGTATGTATGTATGTATGTCATGTATCGTATGTATGTAATGTATTGTATGTATGTATGTATGTATGTGATGTATGTATGTATGTATGTATGTATGTATGTATGTATGTATTAGCTTTAATTAATTACTTATGTTATCTTATCTGTAATTTGCTATTTGCAAATGAAAGATCGACAAAAGTTTTTCATTTAATTAACTCTGGAATAAATTTTCTTGCTTCTTAATTTATTTTTAAACATTTATTTGGGAAAGAATTATTCTTGTTATAAATTTGCTCATGTCATTTAGATACAAGCAGAAAAGAGTGTAGAAAGGATCTGAAAAATAAATGTCGGAAAAAAGGCAATATTAACGACCACATTTAAGGATTTATTGTATGATAATGGAATTTCGATAAATAGAAAAGATTGTTTTTACCTTCATCTAAATGAGATTGCAAATTCTGTGTAATGAAATGTAAGTAGCTGAAATACTTATAAAGAATTCAGACACCAATCGCAATTGCTATATAAAAAGTAGAGTGTACAAAAGGAGGAATGAGGAAATTGAATAATCGGTTAAAAGGTTAAAAATGAAATGTTTTTAATTTGAACGATTTTTTTCAAGTATATAAAGTAATTAATTTATGAAAACACACACACACACACACACACTCACACCTACACACACACACACACACACACACACACACACACACACACACCACCACACACACTCACACACAACCACACACACACACACACACACACACACCACACACAACACACAACACACACCCCACACACAAACAGAGAAAAAATAGAAGATTAAAAAAAAAAAGAGAGAACGACAGAGTTAACAGATAAAGGTGAGGAAGAGAGATAAAGATTCCAAAAACGAAGAGAGAGAGAGGAGAGAGAGAGAGAGAGAAGAGAGAGAGAGGAGAGAGAGAAAGAGAGACGAGAGAGAAAAAGAAGATGAGAGAGAGAGAGGAGAGAGAGAGAGAGAGAGAGAGAGAGAGAGAGAGAGAGAGAGAGAGAGAGAGAGAGAGAGAGAGAGAGAGAGATTTTATTTCCTTTTAAGTTAAATCTAGGATGTAAGGAAAAAAATTATTAGAAGTTTATATATGAATTAGTAATTATAGATTTTAACAAGGTAGAAGCAAAATAATTATAGATAAAATGAGCCAATAAAGCTATTACACAGGCCTGCATTTGAAAAAAAAATTTCTGTTCCTGGGGTTTTCTGAAGTGATTCCAAACGAAATTGTCCTCCTAAATTGAAATATGACATTCATTTTGCTCAATCAGGTCTGGTTTTTGAGATACAGCGCACTACTTCTTTTAGAAATTGGGTAATTTTAAGAAAAATTCGTTATTTATATCAAAGTTATTTAATAAATTACAATTACTTCTAAACTAGGAAAAAAATAAATACCGACTCAATTCGACTTTCCTTTAATTAATTTTAAACTTACAGACTACTTATGAGCCTACCCAAGACGTGCAAGAAACTATTTTCCAAGAAACGAAGTCCTTGATGATTTCCGTTTGTGAAGCGATGTTGGTTCGTCGCGTTTAAGACACCAGCAATAGTCAGCTAACATGTTGATGTCCCAGCGTCCTTGATATCTTGTTTCCATCGTCTTTATGTCTTGGTGAAATCTTTCACCTTGTTCCTCGCTGTAATCTCCACAGTTTGCGGGAAAATAGTCAAGATGTGAATGGAGAAAATGCATTTTTATCGACATGCGAGCTTCCATTTTTTCGAAGCTTTTCATAAGCTCATTTACATGTGAGATATATTCTGAGCTTCTTTTATTTCCCAGAAAACCGTCAATTACTTTACTAAACGATCGCCATGCATCTTGTTCACTGGCTTCCATATTGGTGTAAAAATGCTTGTCCTTTAACAGAGTTCTAATTTGGGGACCGTCAAATATGCCTGCATGGAGCTTTGCATCACTGATGTGTGGGAATTTTTGCAGTAGATACTTAAAAGCTTGGCCTTCTTTATTCAGTGCTTTGACAAAGTTCTTCATCAGGCCAAGCTTTATATGAAGAGGAGGCAGTAAAACATTTTTGGGAGGGACTAGAGGTTCAGCTACCACGTTGTGGCAGCCAATTTGGAATGTCTCTCGAGCTGGCCAGTTTTTTTGCTTATAGTGAAGACTATCAGCACGGCTATCCCATAGACACATGAAGCAAGGATATTTTGTGTAGCCTCCTTGCATCCCAAGAAGAAGGCACACAACCTGAAAGAAAGGATTAATTCTTAAATACATTAAATGTAGTAAATTAAAATTGAAAACTGTCTTTATGCTTGCATATTGATGTACATGGTTTCTAAGAACTTATATTTTTTTCATAGGTAATTTTTTAAAATGAAGATTTATAATGACAAGAAGAAACTGGGAAATATATCTTACCTTGAGATCACCACATATTAACCAGTTGTGGTTAGAGTACTTGATTGTATTAATCAATACTTCCATATTTTTGTAGCTTTCTGTTAACTGAACTGAATGGGCAATAGGTACGGATGCCATTTTATTGCCAATATTTAAGAGTACTGCCTTCAAGCTTCTGCTAGAAGAATCAATGAAGAGCCTCCATTCACTTGGTTGGTAAGGAACGCCAAGTGCCTTAATTAAACCTTTTACATCATTGCAATACACCAAATAGCTGCAAGAAGCAACTGCAAAGAACTTTCGAAACTCTTCGTCTCTATTTCTGAACCAAAAGTATGTAGTTTCTTGAGAGAGGAGGTTGTTCTCACTAAGACGGGATGCAAGAAGTTGTGCGTTCTCTTTAGAAAGACCAAGATCTCTAGTCAAGTCATTTAATTTACTTTGAGTGAGTGGTCTTGGCGAAGTGTTTGTAGACGTAGGCTGATATGTCACTGAAGTGTCAGTGTCATCCACTTCTATATCTTCTATATTGTCTTGTAGCTCAGTATTTTCAGGTGGAGAAGGAACTGGAACTCCTGGACCATGTGGTTGTGGTTTAATGGCAGAAGGAACATCAGGGTAGACTACAGTGTGCTTGTTCTTCTTATTGATACCTGAAAAAAGGTTTCGCCTACTTAATTTACATAATATTAATTCACTCGACCCTCGTTTCCACACTTTTATACACATATTTTGTCATACCCCAGGAAAAATTTGGACCAAGATTTAAATTTACAATCAAATTTTTATATACATATTTAAGAGTATATATGCACTATAGTCAACTTTATATATCATAATACTTATTATTAGTAATAAGTATAATTATATAATAATATTTCATATTATAGTATTATATTATTATTATTATATATGATATATATATAAATATTATATATATATTATATATATACTTTATATTATTAATTATATATATATATTATTATATCATACCTCAGATATCTAACACGCCGATAAACCACTTATACCCACTATTACAACAAACTACATAAAATATAAATAAATAAATAATATATATATATATATATATATATATAATATATATATATATAATATATATTATTTAATATATATAATATTATATTATATAGGTAATATCATATATTATCATATTTATATTAGTATATATTATCTTTATATATGATATATATATATTATATATATAATATATCTATATTATACTGTATATATAGATTATATTCTTATATATATAATAAATAAATATATACTATTATATATATATAGTATATATCTATATAGTATGTATATACACAAATGTTTTATATAGATACACACGCTATTTTTAATACACAATTACAATTTAATAGGCTATCAAAAGATTTTGATTATAACCTTTCTCATATTTGAAATTAAACTATATTTGTAAAGTAATTATCTCACCTTTGAGATTGGTCATGCAAAAATAGCAGTCTGTAATATGGTCCTTGCCTTCTCTCCACACCATAGGTACACCAAATGACAAACAGTTCGTTTTGCCCTCACTCCAGCGCCTTAAGGCTATGATACAGGCTTTGCAGCACATATGTGGAGCAAAGGTTTTGTCTTGATCTCCTAGCTTTATTCCAAAATATGCATTGTAAAGGAACTTTACTAACGGCGTTATAGTGCATTGCTGGTCACTAAAAGTTACTTTGCCACACACATAACAAAATCTATCAGGACTGTTTTTACACTTTCTATTCATTTTTATGAAATATTAGGAGTTTTGCTAATGTATCTGCCTGCAAAAAAAATCACAAAGATAAATAAAGCTTTAGAAATACACTTTAAACACTGTTCCTAGATGAGAACAGTCATGGATTAAAGTAAGAACACTTAGTTGGAGAGTGAGCAAGCAACACACAACCACTCGCGCCCGCGGTCAGCTAGAGACTGAGCTCTCTAATGCCATCTAGGGAGCTCGGTCTGTATCTTAAAAACTAGACCTGATTGAGCAATATCTGAATTGGCTATTTGATTGGAACATTTAGGAGACCAAATCATTCATTAACACCCACCACCTATAAACACCACCACGCCTCAGAACATTATTGGCCCCGCAGCACTGCTGTTTTATTAAATTGAAAAGAGAAAAATTATATTAACCCTTAAGGAAACGAATGATAAAAACTATTATGTGAAGAAGTTCATGAGCGAAAATCCATTATAGGAAGTACGTATTTAGAAAAAACCAAATTCTAGCTATAAATTTACACCTATCTTTCTAGTGAATTCCTTCGTCATTTTAAGAGCCCTTATGGCACGATACACAAATATGAAATAGCGTTATTATAATTTTGGTTTCATATTGAATTTTCCCAGCAAACAACTGAGCAAATTCCTATATTTATATAACGACACGTAAATCATCTTTCTGAAAATGCAAAACAAAATAAAACAAAAAAAACAACAATTGAGTTGCATCAAACTTGTTTTTTGACAAGCTTGCCTAATTCTCTCTTATT
>JABUQX010035895.1:15000-21506 GCA_015478945.1 Trachelipus rathkii | reverse complement strand
TTTTATAAATTAAACTATTAATTCCACTCAAAATATGTGCGCAATTAAAGCAGGAAAATAAATAAACAAAAATAATTTACTGTACTCTAAGACATCTTAGGGGTGAATTAGGTGTGGGAAAAATTGATAAAATGCGAAATTAACGTATTATTGTGTTGTGTGGTGTGACAAAAGGAATAAATGAGTATTAAGATGGTTTGGTAATTTAGAAAGGATGAATGATAGTTGATTGGTTAAGCTATTTATGTAGTGGTAATGGATTGTGGTATATTATGAGCGGTGGGTGGCCTTAGTGTTGGGAAGTGGCCTAAGGGGGTGGGTCCGCAAAAGCGTGCAGCCTGAGCGAGTATAGTATATAGGAGAAGGGGAAAAAGATGGGAGGAGGGAGTAATTAGAATGCGGATGTACGAGAATGTGAGCCGAGGTTGTAAACGAGGGATTTGAAAGAGGGAGTAAGTGGGTTAATTTTTGAAGAAAAAAAGGTTTGGATGTGCTGGGGATACTGAAACTAAGTTGAAGGGAAAGAGGGAGGTGGACTTTGGAAAGTACAAGGGGGTGATATCAGGGGTGAATGAGAGAGTGAGGGCGAGGGAAGGGGTGGGAATAGTTATGAGGAAAGAGGTGTTGGATAAGGTAAGGGTGTGTAGTCAGGTGAGTTCCAGGATAATGTGGTGAAAGTCAAAATTTGGGGCGGAAATGTGCCGCGGTTTTTGTATGCGCCATACGCGACCAGTGGAATGGAGCGAGGAGGAGGAGAGAGAACAGATTCTGGAGTGAGTTGAGTGAATGTTGGGAAAGTTTGGGGGTAAATGATAAAATTTGTCTATTGGAGATTTGAATTGCAGTGAGTGGAAGGGATGGGGTGGAAGAATTAATAGGGCACCATCTGGGGTAGGGGCAGCAGAATGTTCAATGGAGAAAAAGTCTGTTAGAGTTGTGTTGCCTTGAAAGAAGAATGCATAGGTGCGGGGAACTACTTGCGCTTCAAAAAAAGTGAGAAATCATAAGCTATACATGCAAGAGCTTAAAGATAACGGGGGGGAGGCCGTACGGATTATGTGTGTGTAAATGGAAGGATAGAGGCAGATTGTAGATGTAAATGTATTTAGAGGGGCAGGGAGGGGGATATCGGATCACTATTTCGCTGCGTTGCTAGGATAAGGGTGGGAGGAGACGGTGATGGTTAGGGCATAGGGGAGGAAAAGAGGAGAGTAGAAGTGATAAAGGTGGAAAAAATGGAGGAGATAGAAAAAAAAAAAAATAAACTTGTAAGAGGGCAGTTTAGGAGAGGCTATGGAGGATAGGTGGAGAAACGTGAGAGGGACAGGAATGGGGGACGCGTAGAGGGGCGAGTGGAGGAGGAGATTTAAAGAGGCAATATGTGAAGAGGCTAGAAGGGCATGTGGAGTAAAAAGGGTGGGTGCAAGCAGAAGGAAAGGAGTGAAATGTGGAATGCAGGAGTGGTGAAGGAGGTGGTGAAAAGAAAAAAGGAGGCTTATGTGCAAAATCGGTTGGGAAGTAGACGAAGAGGAAACTGGGAGGAATTATAGAAGGCGTTTAGCAGTGGAAGCAAACGCAGGGCGGTGGAGAGGACGAAGAGAAGAGCAAAAAGATGAATGGTGTAGAAAAGTGACGGCAAAATTTTGGAATCGGGACACTAAGATGTTCTGGAAAGAAGTTGAATAGAAAAAGAAGCAAAAGGACGGGTTGGGGGAAGAAGGAGTTAAGGGAGGAGATGCGGAAGGTGGATAGGAGGAGGAGGATAAGGCGTGCAAGGAAGAGGTGCGGGGAGTATTTTAGTGTATCTACTGAATGAATGGTGGGGAGGGGAGGAAGATTGCAAAGCAGTTGAGGTTGGCGGAGATGAATGGCGGGAGGAGGGGAGGATGAAATACAAATGGTGGAAATTATTAGGGCCTTGAATAAAGGAAAACAAAGGAAGGTCGCGGTTTGGATGGTGTCAGAATGAAATGTTGCAGAAGGAGGCACTTATAGGGGTGGAGCACATGGCTGCATACGGGCTGATTTGAAATATGTTGGATGGAGTGGTGCAGGCTACGCACTGGATTGGGAGGATAGGTTGTTTTGGATCCCCCGTATAAGGGCGAAGGGGATAGGATGGAAGTGGCGCAACTTATAAGAGGCTAATATGTCTTTTACAGCTGTCGGTAGGGAAAGTGTATGGGAGGCAATACTGATTGAGAGAGTGAGAGTTTTAAGGAGGGAGAATGGGGGAAGAACAAGGCAGATTTAGGGAGGGAAGAGGGTGTGTGGGACCAGGCGTGTTTTACACTAAAAGATGCCTTTGTGGAGAAAAGTGATAGGAGAGGGAAAGCGGTAAATCGTATGGGTGTCTTTTTTAGATTATAGAAAGGCATATGATAGAGTGAAGAGAGGGAATTGTTGGAGGGTGGTTGGAGAGAAAATGGAAGTGGCGGGGCAGAATTACGGCTAAACGGTATTAGGGCCTTCATATAGAATAGTAGAATGTGTGTGAGAGTGTTAGGAGGGGAAAGTGAGATGTTTGGGGTGGTGAGAGGCATTGAGGCAGGAGCGTGTTGTTAGATGTCACCGTGGCTTCTTTCAATTTGTATTATGGAGGAGTGTTTGCAGATGGAATGGTGAGCGGAGGGGAGGGGGGTAGGAAAATTGCCATGAATGCGAATGATAGAAGGCGAATGTGAACATCGGATATGTTTGCGCGCACGATACTGCCCTTGTGGCGCAAGAACGCGGAAGGGCTGAGCGTATTTGGTGATGGGAGTTTTGAGAGAGATGTGTGCAACAAAAGGGGCGCCTTAAAATTAAACCCAGGTGAAGAGTAAAGTGTTAGTGGTTGAGGAGGAGGAAAGTAGAGGAGGGGGAAGGGTCAGAGGTTAGAGTAGGGGTGGTAGTATTGAAGATTATATATAGATACTTTAGATTATTTAGGGATGACTTGCGGAAGGGGCGGGAGCGCGATGAAGGAGGAGATAGAACATAGAGTAGGAGAGGGAATGAGAGCTTTTGAGTGGTCTGAGAGGATTATGGAAAGGGGGATTTATCACAGAAAGTTTAGATATAAGTATGTTTGAAAAAAATTTGCGCTCACCAGCGTGTTGTGTATGGGTGTGAAAGGTGGGGGTTGAATGCCAGGTCCAGGAAGGAGTTGGAAGTGATTGAGATGAAAGGGTTGAGAGCGCGTTTTGTGGGTTAGCAGAAGGGAGAGGATTAGGAATAGCGCGTGCGTGAGGGAAAGATGTGATTCGGAGGAATGGGGTTGGTGGGAAAGAGCGGAAGAAGGGAATTTGCTAAGATGCAGTCATGTGGCCATCTAGTGAGAATGGAGAACAGAGAGTGCCGTTAAGGAGAGTCTGGTAGGCGGAGGGGATAGGAAGGAGAGGAAGGGGGAGAACAAGAAAGGCGGTGGATGGATGGAATAAAGGAGATGCTGGAGGAGGGAAGGATGAGGGAGGAAGAGGGTAGGGTGTTGGCGAAGAGATAGAGTGCGGCGTGGAGACGGTGGCGTGAGGGCGAGATGAGAGGAGGTGTGAATGAGAGAGGCTGTAACGTACCACTACCCCGCTCAAGCGGAAAAAAGTGTAAGTGTAAGTAAAATAATAATAATAATAATACATACTTATATATATATATATATATATATAATATATATATATATATATTATATATATCATATACTATATATATATATATATACTATACTATTATCATATATATACTATATATATATATATTATTATATAATATAAATATATATATATATATATATATATATATATATATATATACTAATATATATATATATATATCATATATATATATACTATATATTACTATTATATAATATATTTCTAACTGCGACGAGCTCTCACTTAAGAGTGTAAAGGAATCGGTAATGCTGGACTTTCTTTTCGACTTGCGTCATATCTTCTACTGCTTTTCTGTTTTCAGTACGGTATTAAAGTGTTTAGGTACACCCTGTATTATTATTAGGAATTGTCTGTGGTTTGCTTGAGTAATTTGGATGTTATTAGGGAAAAGTTTTTGAGAAGTGCTTTACTTTGATTTTGATTTTTAATAGGATGAGTGATTGTTTTTGGATGTATTTGTCATGTGTGGAATAGGGATGTTCTTGTAATTTGGTTGTAGCATCTAGTATAACAAGGGGTAGGAATTTTAAATTTATCTTGCATTGCTTTGAAAATATTGCAGCAAAATTCTGTAGTTATTCTTTGATATTTTTTTCCCCCAGGGTGTAAAGGTAAATCAATCATGTCAAGATTGAGTTTCGATAGGAATAATTTTATTTCTTCATTAAGATAAATATATATGGGTATTTTTTTTTTTTTTTTTTTTTTTGGTATATCTTATTATTCAGAGGTGAGCCGTAGAAATAGCGGTGGTATTAGTGGAGGTTCTTTTATGGTAGTGCTATCTCTAGCGCAGCTACATTTCCTGAAAAGTAACAGAAGTGATAACACCGTTGCTATTATATGATGGTCTCCGCGATAGGGAAACCTCTACTTTTTGAATGAAAAAATAAAAGTTTTCAACTTTTGAAATTTAACATTGGTGGGAACTGTCTTGGGAAAAGTTCCTTTACATAATTTTACACAAATATTTTAATAGTAAGAAATTAAGTTGTCAACCATGATGTAATATACTGCGTTTCCATAACAATGTGAGTTGCTTGGTATGCTTTTATTAATGTTTTTAATAGAGAAGGCGGTGGGCAAAATTGCCCTTGACACAGTGCCAGGGTTCACCAAATATATCTTATAAAACCAGACTAAGTGTTCAGTATAGTTTCTTTTATTTGCAAACGCAATAATTTTAAGCAAGCAAATATACACATCATAGGAAAATATGCCAGATTTCTTAGATAATGTTGCAAAATCTTAGCAATATTTTTACATAACTAGCGAATCTAGAATCTTTCATATGATTGTGTCCATTTGCTTGTTTAAACTTACCACTGTTAAAAATAGAAGAAACAGCAAGGGATACCTCATCTATATTTTTTTACGTAACTTTGGTGATTTATGACTCTGTAAATATATATATATATATATATTATATATATATATATATATTATATATATATATAATATATGTATTATATATATGAGTTATATATATATATATATATATATATATATAAATTATATATATATATATATATATATATATATATATAGAGAGAGAGAGAGAGAGAGGAGAGAGAGAGAGAGAGAGAGAGAAGAGAGATTTTTTAAAGAAGAAGAAAAGTCTGAAATGATTTGCTTGAAAGAAGAACAAATTCTGAAGAGTCGAATCAAGAAGTATTCTGACCATTTTTCAGAAGAAAGGATGTTTATGATTTCAAGTAACTCTAATTACTTAAAAGGAAAAATATATTTTTACGATTCGGAATTTTCACATTGCAAAATTTTATACATTTAAATTAATTTCATTTGAAATCTGGATGGAGGAGCTACAAAATTTTCAACTTTATTGCTTTTGGTAGTTTTGGAATATAAAATATGAAATATAATAAAAAAGAAGAAATTTAAAATTTTAATTTGTAGCAGGTGAAGCTGCTTTGCTTGAAACGGTCGAATCATACGAAGAAAATGTTCAAAATTCTCTTCCTCTGGTGGCGAGGGGCTGAAAACCCCCTCCTACCATATTGATCTTTTCGTGAATGGTGGTGATAGTTGTAAATAATTATCACCACCAACACCACCTTCAACCATGCAAGAAATGGTGTTATGAGTAAATATATATATATATATATATATATATATTATATATATATATATATTATATATATATATATAATATATATATATATTTGTAAATACCCCCTAATATATTTTCAATGCTAGGATACGATCCTGGACCCTTGCAGATGAGCGTGCATGTGTTTTGACCACTACGCTACGACAGACAAAAAGAAGAAACCGAGGACAATAACTTCTACTGGTCCAAGAAGACATCTACTACGGTTCCTCCGCTGCACTCGAACGTAGGGCAACAGGGCTACGCGCATGGTGAATATTACTCAAGACCGAGGGTTAATATGTATAGTGAAATGCAATCCTGCAATCAAATTTGTATTTGTAATACCCCTAATAATACTTTTCACAATGCTAGGATACGATCCTGGACATTAGCAGATGAGCGTGCATGTGTTTGCCATACGCTACGACGAGACAAAAGAAGAACCTGAGAATACTTCTACTGTCCAAGAAGAACATTACTACGGTTCCTCCCGCTCGCATTCGAACGAGCGAGCGGGAGGAACCGTAGTAATCCTCTTTCTTGGACAGTAGAAGTATTCTAGGTTCTCTTTTGTCTCGTCGTAGCGTAGTGGTCCAAACACATGCACGCTCATCTGCAAGTGTCCAGTCGTATCCTAGCATGGTGAAAATATATTAGGGGGTATTTATCAATACAAATTTGATTGCAGGGTATTGCATTTCACTTATACATAATAACCCCCGGTCTTGGTATTATCATTCACC
>JABUQX010035895.1:10000-12500 GCA_015478945.1 Trachelipus rathkii | reverse complement strand
GAGGGTCAAGTGAATTAGAAAGTACATTAGAGTTTTATAAGTCTTTTTTGCTTTGACCTCGACCCTACTCCAAAGCCGGGTGAAACAAGACGCCCCCCCAGATAGAGAGCAGTACTCAATACAAGGGCGGATGAGACCCTTCTATAGCTGGAGCAACAGAGAAGAGAAAAACAGTCTCGCAGTCTAAAGAGAACTCCCAGTTTCTTGGAGGCTACCTGAACCATTGTGATGGGAGGTTTCCAAGACATTTTTTGTTTATGTTGAGGCCAAGGATGTTTTATATTGTCAACAGGAATGACGAGAGAACCGTCGAAAGACATAGGGAACGTTAGAAGGTGTCTTAGAGAGGGAGATTTACAGAAGTTGTTGGTTTTTAGGAATTGAATTTCACAAGGTTGAGACGAACCACCCGGAAATTCTTCCAGGTACGAGAATAGAAACCGAAAGATTAAGACATCAGAAGGAATTCTAGAAGTAAAAGAGGGAGCAGAATTGAAATGATTGAAGAATGAAGGGTCGATCATCGGCATACGAGTGATAGAGTTAGATGTGCAGGTGAGAAGATCATTACTAAAGAAAAGTAGGAATAAAGGTAGAGATAAAACAGAACCCCTGAGGAACACCACTATAGACAGAAAAAGAAGAAGAGTCGCCTTATACACACGCCGACTTGATCGATTTGAAAGAAAAACTAGACATAAGTAAGCAAAGAGAAGGAGGAACTACCAAAGCGAGGGGAGCTTGAAGCAGTGACGCGTGCCAATAATCCCGGTCAACTGCCTTGGATATGTCAAGCGCCACCACGCAAAGTCTCCCGTAGTTCCTGAGGGCGGAAAAACATAAATCTGTTGAAGATAGGAAAGTATATCACCAGTAGAACTCGAGCGCCGAAAGCCGTACTGGCGATCAAAAAGAAGGGAATGAGATTCTGATGGTCAAGAAGGGATGAGGTTGTGGAAAGGGTTTTAAATATCTTAGATAGAATACAGAAGGCTATAGGGCGATAGTTAGAAGGTCAGAGCGGCTTCCTTTTTTCGGAGTAGGTTGGACATATGCGCGCTTCCAACAATGAGGGAAGTGCTAGTATTGAGGCATAGAGATTAGTTGAACGAGAGGAGGGGCCAGCCACGGAGCACACTCCTCTAAACTTTGCGTTTAGGAATACCAATCAGGCCACCGCCTTCCTAAGTTTCAATAGATTCTCAAGGAGCATGCCTGTCAAATGTTAATCCTCAGACAAAGGCATAGGACACCTGTAGAAGAGAGGAGGAGGAAGAGGAATGCCAGACTCGTCCAGGGTTGAGTTAGAGGTAAAATAGGAGGATCGAAGAGATTGATTGGCTTTTCAGTTGGAGAGTTAGCAACAGAACCATCAAATCAAATAAGAGGAGGAAAGGTAGATTTAAAGAAGTTGTTAGAGATGTTCTTGGCAAGAGGCCAGAAAGATTTGTTAGTAGGAGAACCAAGGAGGTCATAACGCACTTTCCGTGTTGATGGAAGCACACTTTTCTCGTCGAAGATTTCCCTGAAATGTTTTTTAGCTGAATGAAAATTAGCGACAGTTGATAGGAAACGAGAATTCTTTCACCCCGATACGCATTGGCTTTCTCTGCCTGATGGCAGAGAACAAGTACGATCGAACCATGGAATTATGAGGAGAGAAAGATATAGACAACGAAGAATGAGCCCGCTCGTCACATCAACGATTACAGCTCTCATATTATTAGCAAAAGCCGAAGCGTCACCAGAGGAAGAGTCATTCAATTATAGTTTAGCGTAGAAGAAGCGCAAAACCCCCAATCGGCCCGTCAAAGTGCGAAAGAAGAACAGGGCAGGATGGAAGCTGTTGGAGATTTTAAAATTTAAGAAGATAATACAGGTTGTATTCAGATTTACCAATAGGAAAGCGAAAGTGGTGTATTTAATAAAGAGAAGGACTAAGTGGTGAAACATACGGTCAAGGTTGTTCAAGAACATGGTTTGGGACATCCAGGATGTGTGTTGTTCTTTAATTGATCGTTCAGATCGTTTTTAGAATGTTGAAGAGGTTGGCCTCCTCACTAAATCAGTTGAGAGGACCCAACCATCAGTGTTGTGCCATTGAAAATCCCCTAAATAGAGGACCTCAGTATTTGGGTGAGAAGATATAACCGTCTCGTGAGAAGTAGTAAGATATTCAAAAAAGGCGTGAAAATCTCTTCACTTTGTAGAATGTTAAAATTTTGAAAGTTTATAATGCAAAGGGATTCAACGAGTTTGTGTTGTGTAGAGTCGAGTACTTGTAAAATGGGTGTGTCATTCCATTAATGATAATGTTGGATTGAATTTACGGTTTCTCTTTGCAATGTGAGTGCTCGAGTTTTTGTGGAGTAAAGTGAGGTCATGTTTGTGTTGGTTATAGTTTCTAGGGAAATCATTAGTTTCGCCAATGTAGCAAGAGGTACAGTTAAAACATGGGATTTTGTACACACACTGTTAAATGTTATTGAAGATGTGAGTA
>JABUQX010035895.1:0-5000 GCA_015478945.1 Trachelipus rathkii | reverse complement strand
ATTTTTGGTGTCTTTACCTTGTTTGACCATGATCTTCGACTATCCTTACCATATACCATGGGTCATTTTGGCCCACGGTAATTTTGGGCTTCCTTTAGGGGCTTAGCCCCTTTTTGTGACGTCTTTACCTTGTTTGACCATGATATTTCGTCCTCTTACCATATACCATGGGTCAATTTTGACCCGCTAACTTGATAGCTTTGATGGTTCCCAATCACCGTAAAAGTACCTAGTGATGTTCTATTAGTGTTCTATGAGTATTAGATGAGTGCCAGGTGAGTGCCAGGTGAGTTCCAAGTGAGTACCAATGAGTGCCAATGAGTGCCAAGTAAGTGCCAATGAGTACCAAGTGAGTGCCACATAGGTGCCAAGTGAGTGCCACATAGTGCCAACTGAGTGCCACTTTCAAGCCTTTCTAGCCTCCCCTGAGCCTAGAATAGCCTAATATGGGTGTCTACCCTAGGTAATAAGGTATGAGGATTCGATTGGCGTATATTACAAGCTGCTAGGATACTTCCTACTATGAGTTTTACACTTACACTTATATACACATTCACTATGACACTTAACCACCTATGACACTTATAAGCAGTTACACTCTCATAATTTTCCATTGACCATGAACACTTATTAAACCACACTTACATTAAACCATAGACACTTACACTTACACTCACACACTCGATATTTTTGATGCCTCAACTTTGATGCTATTGATGCCTCAGCATTAATGCCTCAGCATTAATGCCTCAACTTTGATGCTGATGCCTCAACTTTGATGCCTCAATTTTGATACCAGCATTGATGCCTCAATTGATGCCTCAGCATTGATGCCTCAGCTTTGATGACTCATCTTTGTTACCACCTATATTGATGATTCATCTTTGATGACTCATCTTTGTCCTCTAGATCGCCCAGGCTACCCAACAGAATAACGTGAGCCCTTCAGCGCAAGACAGCCAATCCACGCAGGTGCGGTGCCGCGTCCCGCCGCCGCGTGCGCCCGCGGGCGCAATATTTCCACGTACCCGCCCGCCGCGTGCTCCCCGCAAAATTCCCGCGTGAACGAAAAATATGATATCAATGTAAACTATTCAAAGAATTTCTTTTCAAATATACTATGAGTCATTCATTTTTATTTCATACTTAAACATTTTTTATTAAAAACATTTTCGCGAACATAAAACTGTAACTCATTACAGACCTATTATTTAACACATATATTTATTAACATTATTTTTACTTAATACTTTTTACTTAATACTTTTTAATTTATAAATTTTTAAAAATTGTATGTAAGAAGAAAAAATTCAGAGTGTCTGATATATAATCATTTTATTTTACTACAATTGTACGAAATTTTACTAAAAACATTAACATTACATACCTTAAAGCAGTAAATCAGTAAATCAAATAGGGTTGTACCTAACACCTAAGTTAAGGTATGCTTTGTTTTCTACTTTCCTTTAACTCTTGTTCACTCGTAACTCTGCTTTACTGCTTTAACTTTCTGCTTTACTGCTTTAACTTTCTGCTTTACTGCTTTAACTTTCTGCTTTACTGCTTTAACTCATGTTTTACTGCTTTAACTCATATATTTATTAACATTACATACCTTAAAGCAGTAAATCAGTAAATCAATAGAGGTGTTACCTAACACCTAGGGGGGGATTAGTATGCTTTTGTTTTACTGTTTTACTGCTTTAACTATCTGCTTTACTGCTTTAACTCTCTGTTTTACTGCTTTAACTATCTGCTTTACTGCTTTAACTCTCTGCTTTACTGCTTTAACTCTCTGTTTTACTGCTTTAACTATCTGCTTTACTGCTTTAACTCTCTGCTTTACTGCTTTAACTTTCTGCTTTACTGCTTTAACTTTCTGACTGCTTTAACTCATATATTTATTAACATTATGTTTTCTTTTTATTTTGTTTTAATACTTTTTATTTTTATTCTTTTATTCTTTTTTTTTTATTTTTTTTTTTTTTTTTTTATTATTTTTTTTATTTTTTTTTAATACTTTTTATTTTTATTCTTTTTATTCTTTTTATTTTATTTTTATTATTTTACTTTTATTATTATTTTATTTTGTTTTAATACTTTTTATTTTTATTCTTTTTATTCTTTTTATTTTATTTTTATTTTTTTATTATTATTTATTTTGTTTTAATACTTTTTATTTTTATTCTTTTTATTCTTTTTATTTTATTTTTATTATTTTACTTTTATTATTATTTTATTTTTATTATTTTTATTATTATACTTAGTGTTATTTACTTCATGCCTATTGTTATTATTATTTAGAACACACACACACACACACACACCATACACACTTTTTTTAAACACTCTTTTGAACATTCACTTTATGCCCACACACACTTACACATATACACACACACACACAGATTTACTTACACTCACACCGATTTACTTACACTCACACACAGATTTACTTACACACACACACACACACACACACACACAGATTTACTTACACTCACACACAGATTTACTTATACACACATACAGATTTACACAGATTTACTTACACACACACAGATTTACTTACACTCACACACAGATTTACTTATACACACATACAGATTTACTTACACACACAGATTTACTTACACACAGATTTACTTACAGTCACACACAGATTTACTTACACACACACACACACACACACACACGCACACTCACTTACACACACACACACACGCACACTCACTTACACACCCACACACACACACCTTATATATATTTTTATTATAATTTATTAAAACATTTTATGTTTTAATTAAACACGTACATTTATATTACTCATTCAAATATAACTAAAATTATTTCAAAGTTTCTTAAAACTTCTATAATAAATCAATCATTATCTTTGAACAAAGAATTTATTATTAACTGTTAATACTTTTTGTTTATAAATTTTATAACTAACAAGTTTTAAAATAACTTTTAGTAAAATTTTATGAAATTTTATTAAAAACATATATTTTACGTACCTTAAAGCAATAAATCAGAAAATCAGTAAAGTCAGCCCCTAGCACCCCTCTACACCAAGCTATGCCACGTTTTGTTCTTTTGACTTACTGCTTTACATCATCTTTAGCGATGTAATAAGTATAAAAATAACAAAATAAGTTCTTCTCTGCTAACATAACATGTATTTTATTAAAATCTTTCTAAGTTCTTATTTAAAAATAACAATTATTCACTTACATTTATATTATTCGCTCGATGTTAACTAAAAATATTTCAAAGTTTTTTAAATAATTCGGATTTTCTTTATTATTATTATTTATTATCTATGTACATTGACAATCCAACACGAAAAACACACACACACACACTTACAGATACGAAGCTGACCTCTCTCTGTAAAATGGGTTGAAATAACTACTGGGCCTAAAATTATGATAATCCTTTTGTATCCCGGGACGATTTAGACCTAATTCCAGGTCAAAATATATATTTCAAACCGACCTTTTCTGTAAAATGTGGTGCAATAACTACGCTAGGCCCCTAGAAATTTGAAACTGGGAATTTAGGATAAAACCTTTTGTATCCCAGGCAGTTAGAAGCCTAATACCAGGTCAAAGGGTAATTCCAGTATTATAGACAAGAATCGAGAATCAATGTTATTATTTTATAAATATTTCAAACTGAAACATGCTGGATCGGTAAGATCCTTTAAGCAGGTAAGAAGGAAATGTTTTCCTTTCTTGTGAGTGGACGGAGTAATCCTTATCTCTATATGACCTCGTATGTGATTGGTCGAGAATTATTTTATCGCTTTTTGGTTTTAAGGTATGAAAAAACATGTTTTTTCATATCCTGAGCCCTACCTCTGATTGGATGAAAATTATATTTGAGCAGTCGGATGTTTTAGACCCAAACTCATTTTAAAATCATACTCGTTTTGGCTCTTAAGCGGTGCACAAGTTCTCTGGTTTGTAATAAAAGTGTTCTATTTTCACTAAGTGTATATCATAATCACCTTAACAGGTATACCTCAATACAAGACATTGTCCAATGGGAAATCAAGATCCCCGGTAGTAGGGTTTCATTCTTATATAAAAGAAAGCCCGATGGATTTGAATTTTTCAAGTGTGCTACCCAATCACCCTGTTATAATACCAAGCGTATTTTCGTGAGGCCAAATGAATTACTTTGTATATGTAATCACACTGAAGAGTGGCTTACAGATACTTTAAACCAAGCTCAGCTTTAAACTGGACCGAAACAATTATTAGCCTGTGCGAAGAAACCAGCGATAAGCAACTTACTCTATCATTTTATAAAC
Organism: Trachelipus rathkii; assembly: GCA_015478945.1. Lineage (NCBI taxonomy): Eukaryota > Metazoa > Arthropoda > Malacostraca > Isopoda > Trachelipodidae > Trachelipus > Trachelipus rathkii. The sequence continues at coordinate 682 of JABUQX010035895.1, read as the reverse complement.
ATCAAAACATAATCAGCTTGGAAGTTAGATTATGGGTGAGAAATAATGAAACAACCGTATTTGAACCTACATCATTTGGATTCTACATTTCAGGCTTAGCGCAGATGAAATATATGTTAGAGGTACGTAAGCGCATGTTAATGCAGATGAAGAAGACATATGTGTTATCTAATTACGTAACCGTAATTCATTACATGTTATACCAAGAATACTACGCATTTAAGAAAACCCTGATCGATGATCCTACGCACATCATCGATCGCTTCCTAAATTCTATAGACGTACAAAAATTCATTTATCTACTTAGAAAACAATGGCAGGAAAGTATTTATGCAGGTGATCCAGAATGTAAATATACTATGATATCTGAGCGGGAACTTTTTACGTATGTGTTAACTGAATGTATTAATGAGACACGAAACTATATCATCGATAATGATATTATAAATGATTGGCATATTTGCAAAGATTTAGAGAGTTTTAATATAAAATAGGCGAAAACATCATGTGGAAGTGTAATATATAATAATATTCCTGTATTATATTTAATGTTAACCTTATATATAAACCATTGTAAATATATTTAACACGTTTGTATATATTTAATGTTATCCTTATATATATATATATATATATATATATATATATATATATATATATATATATATATATATATATATAT
>JABUQX010035894.1:102500-103872 GCA_015478945.1 Trachelipus rathkii | reverse complement strand
AAACAAAGATGAATGTTTATGGAATGATAATAACACTTATGAGAAACATAAATAATCCATTGAACTCTAAAACATATATTTTCAAAAATCATGTTAAAAGACTTTTAACTACATATATTTATAAAAACCTTTCAGTAACCAACCCTACACCTCCATACTTCTACGGGATACCAAAGACACAAAGAAAATATGCTGCTTAGACAAATTATTTCCTGTGCTAATGTCCACAAATTAAATAAATGCCTATCAAAGCTACTTTCCCTTTTGCTTGGAAAAATCTCATCTTCACATATTAAAAATAACCAAACATTTCCGAAATTTCATAGGACGGGAAATACAATCCAATCATAAAATTTTAATTTCCGATGTTACAAATATTTTCACAAATGTCTCCATAACCCAACTACTCGAATATTTAATTCAATATCTAGAAACCACAATCCTACCTTAAAGAAATTTCATAAAACTAATTAAAATCTGCATGCAACAAAATGTTTTTTTATTTAATAATAAACATTACAGACAAATTTTTGGTGCCGGTATAGGAAGTAGTCTCAGCCCAGTCTTGGTAAATTTATATATGAAATTTTATGAAATCAGATTAATTCCACAAATACCATTATACAATCAAATATCTTCTTGGTACAGATATATTTATGACATTTTCGCGGTCATTCCTAACAATTTTCCCACAACATTATTTCTCACCCAACTTAATAATTTCACACAGCTAATTAAATTTACAATAGAAACTCAATCAAATAATAAAATAACATTTTTGGATTTACTCATCATTCAAGAAGATTCCAATTTACATTTCAAAATATACCGTATAACCACGTTTTGTAATCAAAGATTTCATTCATTTTCCAATCATCCCACCTATATAAAGAAAAATATCATATTCAATACTTTCCTAAGATCTTTACAGAATACCGATTCTAAATATATATTTGAAGAAATCACATATATTCCATTTGTTTTCAAATTTAGCATACTCACAAGATTTCATAAAGCAACAATATCACAGTGCAAAACAACGCTTCTATGAAAATACAAAACCAAACACCCATGAACATTCCGCAGACCGTATCGTCTTACCTTATACAGAGCAACTCTTAAATATGAGATTTAGAGGAGGAGAGAAGAGAGAGAGAGAAGAGAGACAGAGAGGACGAAGAGAAGAGAAAGAGAAGAGAGAGAGAGAGAGAGAGAGAAGAGAGAAGAGAGAGAGAGAAGAGAGGAGAGAGAGAGAATCAAGAATAGAATGATAATAAATTAAACAGTTGTGTTTGTTGGTGTGAAGATGTTTGCAACTAATTTCATAACTTTTGTAGATCCGTAGTGTATATATCTCACCTCCTTAACATTG
>JABUQX010035894.1:95000-97500 GCA_015478945.1 Trachelipus rathkii | reverse complement strand
GGCTTTCTCCTAATTTTATTTCTTTATATAGTTTTGAAACTTCTCAATTGGTTGTAAAAATTTTAATGAAATTTGCAATTTATGCTAAAATAATAATAAAAAAAACTGTCCACCTTATTTGATGACAGAAGTGTTAGACATAACGGAACAAATGACTTTGTTTTTTTTTTTTTTTGCTAAAAGGTTTTTTTTTTTTTTTTTTTTTTTACGAATGAAAATTAAATTGCAGAACTGACGAAACCAGTTGGGAAGTTTTTATACTTTTAAAGACTGCTTTGCAGTAGAATTGCCTATTCCCGACTGACGATTTTCTCCTTTCCCTTCCACAGACAGAAGTAATTTCCTCCTCCATCATGCAACTTAATCAGTCTAGAGTTTTAACATCAACGTGTATACTTCGACCTTAAATTGGTGGAGGAAGCACAAAAAAAATGGCTCCAGACTGTAATAATAAGGAGACAAAATATAGGCTTTTTTTATAATTTCAATAAATTTAAGTTACTTGCATAATCATTAAGCTTAGGGTTAATTAAATATATCTCAAGATTTATAATTTTAAATCATTTAAATCATCAAAGACTTAAAATCTTAAAAATTCGCATTGCTCACAGTCGCTTAAAATTAAGTCGGTCTCATGCTACACTAACGCCTTTCTCTTTGCTCAATCAGCTTTAAGATTATTATTATTCTTTATTTTAATCATCAAAATTAAGCCTTTCACATCTCATAATGTGCATCTCGTTTTGCTTTCAATCTCATTTATAGTTAACCTACCATATAAATGCAAAGTTGTGCTATTTGTATACGAAAAAATAAGTGGTTCATATCTGCATTTTAAATCCGACTGCTATAAGATGAGGTTTACTAGCTTTCGCTTATTTTTTTTTTTTATTTTTTTTTTGCTCACTAACTTTTGGTGGGTGCTTGAGGTTATTTTTATTCCATAATTGACTGTGGTTTTATTAATGTAAAAAGATGAATGAGAAGTTTTGTTATGACTGTATGGAAGGCATTTTTATGTTTTTCAAAATATTCTTTAAACTGTAAATGGGGGGGTTGGGGGGTCACTCGCGGGATCTTTTTTATTTAAACATTAATGCTGCGCCCTTCTGCTTTTCTATACTTTCCCTCTTCGGAGCTTTGAAATATTGCTCTGCTAAATAATATCAGTATTGACTGAAGTATCTGTTAAATATTTTTGTATAAAAAATATATGCTATAGAATATAAAAAGAATTTTTATTTCATCATTTCACTTAAATATTAGGATTTATCATAAATGCTATAAATGAAATTTAATAAGATTTTAAAAATGAAATCAATTTTTTTTATTTTATGTGTTTTTTTCTTAACCCTTACTGGATTTTGGAGCCGTGATTCGTGTTTTGGTATTATTTACACGTAGCGTTAGTAATACAGTTTATAAGCCCTTCCTTTGAGACATTGTTTTTGACAATTAAGGTGGAAAAGTAACGAACAAAAACATTTGCAAATTGGACTAACAATACGCTTTAAATGCTGAAATAAAATTCACGAGAATGCCCTCTATTAAATCTGATATATTTTAAATACAAAACTTATTAATTAATGTAATATTTTTATTTTTAAATTTTATATTGACAGTTTTGTTTAGGAAAAAGGTTATGAATATGATAGTTATTATTTTAGTTTAAAATGTTTTGCTTGTTACATTCCACCTTTAAATCAGGTTAGACTGAAGCGAAAAACACCAATGGCCAAATTGGATAATAAATAAATATATTTATTTATTTCTAAGTGGAACATTTTATATGGGTAAATAATCTGATAAGGAAGAAAAATAAAAACAAGGTCTCAAAGAGGGTAAATTTTAATATTTTTTCTGGCAACAAAAATAGTACGGCCCAAAAAAGCCTAAATTTTATTATCTTGCCATGAAACTGAAAGAAAAAACAAATAGGAAAGAAACAGCGGAAGTTTAAATGGCAAACAAATTCTATAGAGCGTCACAAAATATGCTTAAAAAAATATTTATTATTATTAAGAACTGAACTAAAGAAATAAAATATATATAAAAATTCCTAGATATTGATCAAAGTGAAAACATAATATCAATATTTAGATCTTTTCAAATATTTACAAATTTCACTAAAAACACATATGCAAATTTTGTTACACAACTACTTACTAGGTTCTTGAACATTCGTGTTCATTAACATATTTATACCATCTTATGGTGCGAACTAAATCGTTATATGCGAGTTCATTCTTGCAAGAACCTGTGGTATTATTTCTTGCAACTTAACAGTTCTCGATGTTAATTACCTTTATCGTCAATGTTGTTGAAACTGTTCTTTTCCATGTGATATAAAAAAACGAATGTTTAGTTTCCATTCTCTATGTAAAAGATCATTTAAGAATATTTCAAATTAAATGCTTCGAAGACTCTTAAATCTGCTAAATTCTCCTTGAAAAAGAGAAAATCTTTAAATGATTAATTTTATTTACAATTTGTCTTGCGG
>JABUQX010035894.1:82500-85000 GCA_015478945.1 Trachelipus rathkii | reverse complement strand
ATACTATATATATAGTATATATATTATATATGGGGAGTTAAGAATTCCTTCAAGGTATATTCTGAGTGTCGTAAGAGGAGATAAAAGGACAGTGGTAGTTGGGTTGGCGACACGCTACCACTTTTCTTTTCCATAAGAATGCTTATTCTTATGTACGCTTCGGACATATCGTCACCGTCATAAACGACCTTGTATCTTCGGAGATTGTATGAAATCGACTGGCAAATAATATGAACGAATTGGAAGAGGGGAGAGGTACAGCTGTATAATGAAAGAGCGAATTGATATCCTAGCTGTAGACCGAAACAAAATGAAAAGAGTAGCGTTGAAGACGAATGAGGTGCGGTGTGAAATGTTCCACATGTTGTTCTGAAGTGCGCGAGGTAATGAGATGTGAAAAGAGGAATTGCAATTCTGATGGAGTAATTTGTGCACAGACTATTGTTGGATTTATTGCTTATGTGAGTACTAGAATAATAATGGTTAAATTTAAGTTTAAGAAGGTCAAGGTATATGTGGTTGCAACTTATGGTCCAATTGAAGGTGATGTTGATGAGAGTGTGACATTCTGAGATAATCTGAGTGATGTTTTGGACGGGATGAAATCGGGCTTTTTAGAATGATGGGTTAGGCAACTTAATGGTTGATATGTGATTCGTAAAGGTGGTAATAATAGGTGACTTGAGGTTGCGGGAGAAAAATAAGAATGGTAGGAGATGATGGATTTCTTTGCGAAGAAAAGGTTGTGTGTGTGCAAGAAATACATTCGTCGAGCACAATAGCATTCATGACTGTACTAGAGATGATGTACGTAGATATAGTATTAAAGCGTTGAACGAGAGGAATGTAAAGTTTTGCCTAGACGAGAAGGAAGGTACAAATAGGAGTGAATGGTGTAGGTGGGTTTTGTGAGGGGGGGGGTATGGCTTGTGGGCCAGTCCATAGAATGAACCCTTCATGTAGAGATACCCATTGTGGGGCTGTTCGCAGTGTTCGGAGCCTAGGGTGGATAGTTTGAAAAATAATTTGGGTCTAAAGAATCGACCTGAGATACGTGGTGACGTTCATCATTTTGGAACGTATTCTGAGACTGATTTTTAACTATTCTATTTCCGGAGTTTTGTGGGGAATTTCTACCCCAAAATACCTGCCTATTTTATAAATTATTATTATACTTAGTAGCTTTATGATGCATATTTGTCATATCCTGACAGAAGTTTATATATATATATATATATAATATAATATATATATTATATAATTATATATATTATATATAATATATTATATATATATATTATTATATATATATTATAATATAATATATATATATATATATATAATATATATATATATATATATATATATATATAAATATAATATATATATACCTATATATATATATATACTTATATATATATATTATATATATATATATAATATATATATATATATATATATATATATATTATAATATATATATATATATATAATATATATATATATATTATATATAATATATATATATATATTTATATTTATATATAAAATGGAAGTTGCTCGTTGTTGTGATTTCATTTTTGGTTTCTTCTTCATTGGTGGATTTCATGTTTGTGCTGGATGTTTCTTCGGTCTGGTCTTTTGCGGGAGTGCTGCTTGTTGTTGTTTCCTAGCTTCCCAGTGGGTGATCATTATGTTAGTTGAAGTAGTTGGTCTCCTTCCTCTTCTTAGATATTCTGTTTCGATTTTTTCCTTTTTCATCTTCGGCATTCTTGTCTGGAAATTACTTCTTTTTGGGGGTTTTAATTGGATTTAAAGTTAAACGACTTATCTTATGGTTTTTTGTTTTTGTTTTTTTTTAGAGATTTTTTGGAATTTCGAGAGCAATTTTAAGTTATTGGATCTTGGAAGAATATTTATTAAAAATTGTATTTTAATATATATATAAAATTTTACTTGCATATCGTAATTGTTGGTAAAGTTTTTAAAATAAAAATTACATATTTAAAAAACCTCTTTAAAGTTCATGTATGTAGAATATATTTCAAACAAAAAATAATATTTGATCACTATACACGCTTCGCTCCCCGAAAGCGGAGCCATTATACACTAAAACGAACTTGCTGTTCAGTAGATGAAGTTTTTCTTCTTGAAGGCGAATCAACAACTGAATGAGGAAGTTCGGCAATAATGTATGAGGTTGGGTGTTGATTTTTCTGATGCGATATTGAAGGGAGTATGAATCACAAAGAAGAATGCAGATTCAATGAAGATAGATTTAGCGAAAGTGGTATTAAGCTCTCCATTGTAATAAACATATCACTATATACCGAAAATGATTCCTCTTCATTCTTCTAAGATAACCAATCTATATAAAGTAACAGTGGTATGTGGTCTTAATTGTATTGAATGTACTACCATATATATTGATGATGATTCATTTCTTCAGAATTACCCATCTATATATAATAGCAGTGGTATGTGGTTCCTCGATTGGTTT
>JABUQX010035894.1:62500-77500 GCA_015478945.1 Trachelipus rathkii | reverse complement strand
CTAAAGGCCAGTTAAATCCCCGTAAATCCCAGTAAATCAAACTACCCAGCCCACTACACTCTTATCCAGTGATCATAATTATCTATTGATTCAGTCACATTTCGAGTATCACTTGGATAAACATAGCATAAAAAAAGTTCTTATATCACTAACCAACCGACATATTATGCTAAACGTAACAAATGTTTTGCACATTAATAAATACTTAACATCACCAACAGGCCGTACGAATTAAACCAATCATCCATTAAACAACTACCAGTAAAGCGAACATAATAGGTGAAGTAACAACAATTTCATTTATAGATAAACATATTTTTCATTGAAAGACGTTATATAAATACATAAAAACAGTACTAAGTTTATTTTACAAATATATTAAGTCATTCTAAGCAGGGACATGGATTCAACCATAAACTGAGCATATTCTATTGTATCTCTCCAGAGATTCAACCCCCTTTAAAAGGATGTAAGTATATGCATTCAGCAACAATAAACCATTTTTCAGCATATTTGGTTCAACAGCACGCAACTCTCTCCAAGCCAGAGAGACGAAGTAAACATCCATGTTGCTAGTTATTAACATACTCCTTTATACCTCATTTATACGAAAAACCACATATTTCCAGTGTAAATATCGAGATTACCCCATGACTATATGTATTAATCCTCAAGATGTCGACCGTCGTCAAGAGTGATCGATGTTAATCGTTTTTCAGGTTAATCAAGCCGTGTAATATTTTCAGATGTTCGAACTGTTGAAACCATACATGTAATGCCAGAAGCGGACACTATCGATTGTCCAATAGTTGCGTACACAAGGCTTTTTACTTTGTCACGCGACGAGGAAAACAGCATCTATTCTATTTAGAACCTCTTCAAACTGTCTCCCACGCTAAATATTTCACAGAGTTGATTATTCAGAGACACACTAACCGCTTACCCAATGCTCCATAACAATAATCTGATGAAATTCCTTCAACAGGAAAGAAATAAGGGTCTATTATTTGCACCTCCGAGTGGAATACAGGTAATATATCTGACTCCATTTGGTTTACTATTAAATATAAATGACACATCATTGGGAAATAACGAAGGGTTCCTGCGTAAAAATGATCACACAACCCCGAAGCGTAGACGGGGGGGGCGTGAGACCCGTCATCGCCTTATCAACACCCAGCGGAAAAATTACTCCCACTGATGAAACTCCGAGTGTATAAACCCACGTCCCCAAATGTAATGAGATTCTTTCTTTCAACCAATCAGAAGAAAGCTAAAACCAAGAAACAACGTACGAACGAACCGATATCAGATCCGAAAGTAACGTAGTAATCAGCCTGGACAACTCAACCAACAACACAATAATATGAACACAAACTTAGACAAAACAAAAACAAAACATAACAAAAGTTTATCATAACCATGACTAAAAAATTCTGTTGAATTAAAAATATTATAGTAAAGGTAATAATTTAGTGGATCCTACAAGCAGTAAATTCAGTAAATCAGTAAAATCAAACCACCCATCCCCCCATCCTTCCACACTCCTCCCCCCTCACCCCCCTCCCCACCCTCCACCCTCTCCTTTCTCCCCTCACCCTTCACTTGCTATTTGAATCTATTGATCCTCACTCCCGATTCAACGCCATATTTCGCAGTAGCATTGCGAGAAACATGTAACAACCAAACATAAGTGTTAGATACTGACCAACGAAAAAATGCTATCGTAACAAAGTTTCCATCAATTAAAGCTAACATATCATACATAAACTAAGAATATAATGACAACACCAAACCTAAAATACCTTACACACGAATAAACCTTCAACATTAACAAAATTCCATAACATAACCGACCAAAATATCTGAATCATCACATAAACGAACATTATTATTATTATTATTATTTTCATTATTTATTATTAATATTATTATATTATTATCAATTGTTATTTCTTACATCATTCATTATTTAAATTCTATTATTATTATTATTTAATAACTCGTAACAAACGTCTTTAACAACCCCGTAAAGTTAAACATAATAGTCGCCCTAAACTAAGAACCATAGCTTACTTTAGTAGAATAAAACAGTCAACATTAACAACAGTACCCACTGATTAATACAGTAAGTAACTATCACGCGCCATCACAAAACGAACCAACTTGTCTACACCCTCACAAATAACCCTATCCATACCTTACCGCGAGGTTTACGCCTTATATGACACCACAGAGTTCAGTTAGGCTTACCAAGTCAGCCATTGCATTAGGGTTCACTTTCATCGCATGTCATACAAGAAGTTTCCACGAAGCGGCCCACCTTCAAAACATAAGCTCCCAAGCTTTACTATACATAACCGAACCAATTTTCAGCGACGAGCCCCCACTACATGGAGATCGATCCTAAGGAGAGAGCATGCAAGCACCCATTTGGGTACCCCGAACGGGGGTATAAGCCGTAACATAATTGCAACCCAAAGCTGTTGCCCTTACGCTATACGCTTATCAGGTGTGTAAAAATGCAAATTCTTTGAATTTTATTAAAATATGAAAAAAATAACAGTTTGTTGTTTGTTAGTAAAAAATTTTGACTTGAATCAATAGATCAAAATCAATTAGATCAATCAGATCACGGCGGCGGGAGCGAGGGTAGTTGGGTAGTTGATTTACTTGATTTATGATTTACTGCTAATTGTATATAAAATGCAAAACTTTTTTACCAAGAAATATGACTATAAAAATCAATAGATCAATAACATGGAGGTGGGAGGGTTAAAGTCTTGTTTACTTTACTGAATTTACTTGCTACGATGTGGTAAAAAGCGTAAATCTTTTTCCGGCTATAAACATGGAAAGCATAAAATTTTTAGTAAAAATCTATATTTTTAAGCAAATAGAAATAAAAATCAAAAAGATAACAACAAACAAAATAAAAATAATAAAATTTGAAAATACAATACAAATTAAAATAACACAAAGAAAGGAACAACCAGTAGGAAACAAATATCATATTTTAGTTGACGCTTATAAAAAGAAAACCAGATGTTGAAAATAGAAATTCAGTCCCTCCAACCTTAGAAAACGGGGCTCTTCATCCTACCTATTTATCCTTCCTCTGCGGTTGCTCCTCCAAATTTGCATCCTTCTATGTCAATTCAAGTTTTTGGGCTCAGCCCGGCTACACATTGTGAACGTAGCAATACGTAACTTCATGTGTGATGAAGTTACCTTATAAGAAAAGTGTATACCGAGTTTCATCCTTCAGTGTCAATTTCCAAGGTATAGGGGCACAGCCCCATCCCTTAATAGACGTAGCGTCAGTAACCACTGCTGTATAGGGTCAGTCCTCCTATAAGAAGTAGTATACCCAAATTTCAACCTTCCTATGTCAAATCCAAAGTTTTGGACACGCAGCCCCAACATCATTAGGCTAGGTCATCTTACCTCTTCGTATCCGAGGTGTTACATTCTTAGAAAGGTGTATACCAAATTCCATCGTACTACATCATTATCCAAGGTTTGGGGGATAGCATCCCCTTACGGAGGATGCATGGCCACGTAACCTCGTCTACAACGAGGTTACGTTACCCCCTATGGGGGTGTCACGTTTGAGAGAAATACAATCCTGTAAACTCTATCCGTTACCAGGTGTTGGTTGGTGCGGTGCAGTGCGTGAAATAATAATAGATAATAATAATAATAATAATAATAATAATAATAATAATAATAATAATAATAATAATAATAATAATAATAATAATAATAATAATAATAATAATAATAATAATACCTTACAAGATGGGCGTATACCAAGTTTTAGCCTTCTACGTCAATATCTCAGGTTTGGGGGCCAGCACCCCCCATATGGGGTGCATGGCCACGTAACCTCGTCTAAAACGAGGTTACGTCACCCCTATGGGGGTGTTAAGTTTGAGGGAGCGAAGCCATGCTACCAAACACTCCATCCACTAGGTATGTGTGCGGTGCCGGGCGGACGCGGTGCGTGCGTTGCCGTGCCCCGGTGCGTGCCGGTGCGGTGCGGTCGTGTGGCAGGTGGCGATATGGTGTTGTGTGCTGCGGTGCAGGCTGCGAGGGCCATAGTACTGCGATAAGGATATACTATAATATATATAATATAAATATATATATATATATAATATACTATATATATACTATATATATATAATACATATATATATATTATATATATACATAATATATAATAATATCAATTTCTTATTTATTGTTTTATTTTTTATTTTTCTACGTTATTTATTTATTTTTATTTATTTATATTTTATTTTATATTTATTATTATTATTTATTTATTTTTATTTATTCAATTATTTCATTTACAATGTTATGATTTAGTTATCTATTATATTTACTTATTTATAATTGTTCGAAAAAAAAACCTTTTTTCGTGGGTTGAAGTGAAAAGAGCCGACCCTTTACCATGGGAATTTATTCAAAAAAATTCCCACGGCCCGAAAGGTACGCTCTACTACTTATATACTATATATATAATAAATATACTAATATATATATTACTATATATCCATATTATATATATATTATACTAAATATATATATACGTAAATATATATATTACATACTATACATAATATATATATATATATATATATATATATATATCATTATATATTTATATAATACTACACTAAATAATATATACGATTATAATATATAATATATAATATATATATATATATCATATATAATATATATAAATATATATATAATAATAGTCATAATGCCAAGCTCATGGAGTCTCTGAGACCTCAAATCACCCAATTATTTTCCTACATCATTTTCCCTTAATGACTGAAATAATATATCTAAATCAAACAATTTTAAGAATCAACATTTTATTTGATTATTTATATATTTAAATAGTAAATATTATCGATAAAATGTGAGCGAAAATCGCGTTGAGGCTAGGAAATCATCTCCTCCCCTCGTCTTGCTGTGAGTAACACACCAACGATTTTACTAGGAGTCAGTTGTGGATTTAAAAGAAATGTAATAAATGAGTCCCTCCTCGGTAGATGACATCGGCGGGAAAATTTAGCTCCCTTCTCGAAAATATATATAATATACTAGTATACTTATACTATAATATATACTATAACTATATTTAATATATATATATAGATATATATAATATATATATATCATATACTATATAAATATATATATCATAAATATATATATACATATTATGTATATAATCATATACATATATATATACTATATACTATATATACTATATAATAAATAATAATATATATAATATATATAATATATTATATAATATATATATAATTATTATATATATATATATATACATAATATATACATACTCAAATCAAAACTGTAAATAGTGATCCATTAACTTTTATGTTTTAAAACGAAAATAGACGCGTTTTGATTGGCAAGTCATTCTTCCAAATCGAGCTTCTTACGTTCACTTCGATCTGAAAAATCAAATAACACATTTCTTCAGGGTGAGTTTTGCTACATTCTTGCACAGCACAGACCTGAGCTGTATAAAGGCTATTAATTGGATTTTTTTCGTGTTGTAAATTTCTTATACTATAATATATATATAACATACTATATATATATATATAATACGTAGCAATAATAATATATTATATATATAATATATATATATATATATATATATATAATATAATATATATAATATATATATATAAATATATATATAATATATATATATATAATATATATATATATATATATATATATATAATATATATATATATAAATATATATAGATAATACATATATATATATATAATATATACATAATATAATTTAATATAAATATCAAATAATATATATATATATATATATATATATATATATATAACATATAAATATATATATAAATATAGATATATATATATATATTAGTGATGCAGGTAACATCCGCATCCGCAATCCCGCATCGCATCCCGCCACATTATTAAAGACTCCGCATCCGCGATCCGCTCCGCCATCCGCCGCATTGTCCTGCGGACTGTTCCGATGTTTATTGTCGAGATTTGATAAAGAATTCTTATAATAAAAATACTAAAGATGAATCTGAAAAAATAAAATAAAACTGTAAATGAGTTGAAGGCAATCAAAAAGCGGCTGACTATTCCATATCTTAATGTTATCAAAAGACATTCCAACTCGCTGAATAGTATACACTTCATATGATGGAAGAAGTATGCTCAAAGACACTTCGTTGCTTCGTACGCCAGTTCATATCCCAAAGTTAACAATCTTATTAATTGGGAAATGACATCATATCACACTGCCATTAAGCTATTGAAACCCATTTGAAGAAACTACCAAACAAAAAATCAGCCTCTACAGCTTCTGCTCTTATGTAATACCATTATTTCAACGCGGAGAAGCACTTTTTGAACCATCCTGCAAATGAAATTGGATGACGATTTAAAAAGATGAAAGACTGAATTTAAACTGAGAGTTTAGCAAAAACGCTCCTTGGTTCTGTGGAAATAAGACCTTCATCACTATTGCAACTACTTACGATGCCCCGTCTAAACAAGCAAGTTTTTTTGTACGATATCTCAGAACCAAGCTTAAAATCATACTTGTTTTTGCAGTTTGAAAAAAACTTCGATCCCGAACAGGTCTATTAATTCGCCACCCGTTTATATATAGGAAAAAAAAAATCTACAGACAACAACCGTTCTTTATACAAGTAAATCAAAAACAGATTCAGTGGAAGAATTCTCTACAGTCCAGTAGTGATGAAGAAGAACACAACAGCATTACCAAAAGAATGCCAGGCAAACTGATTCAACAACCTCATCACCAGAAAACACGATTAGATCTCCCAAATGATGATCCACATCAGTTGGGTGAAAGTCTAAGCAAAATGTCCACGCCTTGAGAAACTTGCAAGGAACAACATTCAATCCGAACAGTCTATTGAATTAGCCATCCATTAAAAGGAAACAAATGAAATATACAGAAAACCAACATCTTCCACAAGTAAATCAATATCAGATTCACTGGAAGAATTTAACAGTCCAGTAGTGAGGAAGAAACACACGCATTATCAAAAAGATGCCAGTCCAAAAGATTGAAAAACTATCACCAAGCAATAACGACTAGAACCAAACAAATCGACGATCCTATAACGCAAAATGCAAAGGCTTACCTACCACGCTTAAGAAACTTGCAAGGAAATACCTGGCTGTCTCCAAACTAGTGTCCAAGTGCAGAGAGTAATTAGCAATCGCCTGGGCTAATAAAATGATGAAAAGAGAAACTCTCGGCAGAAAAGGCAAAAAAATTGATGTCTCTCAAGCACAACCTTCCATTATTTGAATTTCAATACTAGTGCAAAAAGTATATAATCCTGTACAAATCTGTTTCATTAAGTCACAAGGTTAGGAAAGAGGGTGGATAGGGTCCATTTCAGGCTTAGGTCCCCGTTCCCGCACCCTGGGTAACAATTATATCTAATAGATTGGCTAAAAAACTCATTATACTATATAATTATATATAATATTATATATATATATACTTATATATAATATAATATATAATATATACTACGTACCTAATATATATATTAAACATCGCTATCCGATCGCGGAGTAAATAAAACATCCGCATGCCGCATCCAAAGTGACCATTCTGGCAGCATCATAATATACCTAATATATAACTCTCAATATATATAATATATATATATAAATATACTATAGATAATATATATACATATATATATATATATATATATATATATAACTATACTATATATACCTATATATATATATATATATATACTATATATATATATATATATATATTGCTGTGACTTCAAGTTCACACAGCAACGGAAAAATAAAAGAAATAAAATTTCGCAATTTCTTTTTTTTTCTTTTTCTTTTTTTTTTAAATATATTTCAACAGTTCTTTAATGAATAACATAATTAGAAATATTTCGAAGGTAAAATAGTGCGTTCGAACACTTAAAATTATTAAAAAAACTAATATGTTATGATTTTTTATGACGTCACCCAACTCAAAGAATAAAAAACGCAAGAACGATGAAGGACGGGTAAAACCAACCCTTCGCCGGAGTGGAATCAATTCCCATTCTGCGAGAAAATTTTCTCCCGTTTGGAAGATTATTAGACAAATCAGATGGGAAAGTGAAGAACTTCTTTCGTTTGGAAGAATTCTTGCCAAATAAAAAACGCCATTCTTTCCAGCCACCCCATATAAAAATTCACGGCACGCTGCTTATAATATATATATATATATATATAATTATATTATATATATTGCATATATATATCATATATACTAGACTATACTATACCATACATATAAATAATAATATTATATAATATTAATACATAGTATATATATAATATCATATATAACAGATATATATAATATATATATATATATATACTATAATATATATATAAATATATATATATAATATATATATATATATATATATAATATATATATATATATTGCATGTGTGCGTATGTTTACGAGAGAATCAGTCCTCTCGAAATTTTTGCAGGCATCTTTATAAACATTCCCCCATTTTTAACAAGATCTTAAGTGAGTTCAGTAACCAATGTTGAGAGGTTAAAGGCAACACTGTCAAAATATCGATTCACCTCAAAGATGTTCAGCTAGTTCAAGGGCTAAATTCTGCTAAAGCCAGACCATTTGTTGCAACTTTTTTCCTTAAATCATTTCTGGAACTTTCTTGTTTAAATTTTGGTTATGACTACCATGCGTATTAAATTCTATTGTACATATAATAAATTAAAACAGAATAGAGCGTCTTCTATAAGAGTATAGGAAAGCGATAAATGTTCCAGAGCTTTCTCAACCAAGGGATGAATATATTGTCGATCGAGATGTGTTTTCTGTTTACTCATGTTGTTATGCCAGCGGCACTCAACATTTTGACTTCAAATAACAAAATTTTCAGAAAACAATATATGATTGGGTAACCATTTGTAAAATTAAAACATTTTTATTTTAATATAATTTTAAGCATTGACTGATTTCTGAGCTTATCATTGTTATAAAAATATTTCTAAAAACACAATAGAATTTAGTAAATATTTAATCATTTTATTGATCTTAAGTCACAAGCATAATTGCGTTTCATCTGGAATCTAAAAGATGACTAAGAAGGATATTTAACACTGTGATACCTGACCAGCCTCAATAATTTAGAATGAAGACAGAAGAAACAGTAATATGATTTCAGTGTTAAACTTTGCAGGATTTATATTTAAGTAACAAAGTCTCGCAAAAATATGTAAAACCAAACCACGTTATCAATTTCAAGGCTAAACTTCGTAATAAAAGATCTTTTATTCAGAAGGTTTCAAAAAATAGTTATCATTGATATAAGCTATCATCAGTTTGATATCTCTTTCCATTTTAATAATTTTGTTCATATCAATTTTATCTTGTAAGGCTGTGTAAGTGTAACTAGGAAAATGGAGTGGGTTGTAAGATTTGTAACCTCCAAACCTTGGAATTTAAAATTATTATATATTGTAAGTAATATATTTATTAGTAATGTAAAAGAAACTCATAAGATATTGAAAAATGTCATTTGATTTTGCATTCTTATTTTCTTAGTGTTTATATATATTATATATATATATATATATATATATATATATATATAATAATACTATAAAATCATACATATATATATATATATATATACTATTATTAATATAGGATATAAATATATAATATATACACAAATATATATATAACATATATAAATATATATATATATATATAGTCATAACATGAACCGTATATATAAGTACTATACTATTATATATATAAGCTAATAATACACCACTATACTATACTATACTACTATATATATATACTTATATATATATATATATAATATATTAAATATCATATATAATATGTATATATAGTAATAATATATAATATAAACCTATATATACTACTATATATACGTGTATATATAATCATATATATCATATAAGCTATAGTATATATATATATATATATATATATATAAATATAATAATAGGTACGTATATACTATACTAACTATATATATATACTATAGTATATAAATCTATACTATATATATATAATATACTATATATATACAATCATTATATATATATATATACACTACATACAATATATATTATATCATACATATTATATATATATCATATATATCATATAGCTGGCTATTTATACTATACTAATATATACTATATATATAGTATATACGTATATATAATATAATATATATATATAATATAATTATATACTAAATATATATAATATATATACTATATAATATACCTATATATATAATTATATACTACCAATATACAATACTATATATATAAATACTAATAATATAATATATATTATATATATACTACTATATATATACGCTATATATAATACACTATATATATATATATATATAGGCCTAAGTATACTATATATATATATATATTACTAATACTATATCAATAACATACTATATATATATATATATTTATACTATAATCATAATATATAATATATATATATATACATATAATATACTATAATATATATATATATATATATACGTATACATATATATATATAATATTATACATAGTATATATATATATACTATATTATATATATATATATCATATATATATCTATTACTATATATATATTTATTTTATATATTGAGATGATGCCGAATATCTATTGTCCAATATTCGCGAATGTGAATTCGAATAATTTTTCTAAATATTCGTAGGAATACGAAAGCGATAGCAAATATTTCATATTTGCGGCAATGTGTCACTTTTTATACTATAAATGGAATTTTTTCTTCTATTTAAGAACTCACCCATAAGAAAAAAAATAACTGAATGAATAAAATATATTCCCTTTAATGTGTCTTCAGGATGCAGAACGAGAGCCTGTTCTTTTACACGTACCCAACCACCTTCTTTCTCCAGTCTTCGCCCCTTTAAAATAGGAAGACAACTTAACTTCACTAATTTATAGAGCTACAATTGATTGCATGATCAATTGTTGAAATCAAAATTACTGGAATCTTGTGTATCAAAATCAATAAAATTTCAGCTCTTTAAGCATTTAATCTGCTACGGTTTTCATTATAGATCAGACAGGCGTAACTAATGAGATGTTCACTGTCAATACTTGATGGTGAATAAACACTGTAAACCCTTCATAATTGTGAAAAAACAGGATACGTCTCAACACTCATCCTCCACCATACAATAGGATCTTCGTCAGTAGAAATGGTTTCTTTTTAATGATCTGTTAGACGATTTTTGAATGTTGTTTAGTTATGCAGCTGATCATTTTCCACATCGTCACTAATTGAATGACGAATTGCGCTCATAAGATTGGTGACAGTGGTGATTGTGGATGGGTTTGAAGCAACGTGTGCTGCTCTTTTCTTTTCTTAAAATATTTCAGATTTTCATTTTTAAATTTCCTCACATTGTAGGTCGACGCTGACTCTAACGCTTTCCGTGAGAAATTGAATAGCGATTTTTTTTAATCTAGGGTAAAAACAAAGTAGATATTAAATAGAGCCTTTTGTTAATTTCTCTCAATATCATTGCTCTCATCTTCTATGCTCCTTGACTGTCATTGTATGAGGATACCAATACTCTTCAGAGTGCTTATGAGAATAATAAAGTCCACTATTGATGACGAGTTTTTGGTGATTACCTTGGTGATATTTTCGAAGGGATGGGTTACAGTAATACAGTTTGTTAGAATAGAATTGTTACGGGATGTTAAGACATATGTTTTATAATTAGAGCTGCCGTACAAGCAAAGAGATTCATTTTGTTTTTACATCTTTTCATCATTTGCAGACTGCTGTTCCAGTGAGTGGTAACATCATGTATTACTGAAAGTTGTGGAATATTAATTTTGATCTGTATATTATCGTTCATTTTTAATCACGGTCGAATGATTAAAATATACAATTATTGACCGACATTTTTAGAGGACTTCAATGATTGATGTTTGAGTTGTCAAGCCATTTTAAATGGTAAGATGCAGTTGATGACTAACGTATATTGTGCTATTCACTCCAGAAGAAACAGTTTTCTTTATAGAGGTATCAGCATCTCTCATGACACATTGAACATCATCTGGAGATATCCACTCATTTAACGTTCAGTGAATTGTTCGATGCACGACAAAATTTTGCGTTTGAAATCCTGGTTTACGGCATGACCAGTTAGAGATTACAAAGAAATATCTAATTAAGTCCTGAGGATTAGTCGGGGAAGAAAGCTAACGAGAACGATTGTCTTCTAATTGAGGTTGTTAATTCTGAAACTTTTGTTTTATCGCAGTTATACGTTTTCTCACATGTAATATCTTTGCAATATTTTCTTTGACGTAGTGGGAATAATGGGACCTCTTCATTCATTAGCATTACAAAGCGAAAATCTTCAAAGCGAGAAAACGGAAGATCATCCATCACCATCATTTCTTTGTGTTTATACGTTTTTAGCATCCCAAATCTTTGTATTTTCTATGCAAATTTCAAGAGTAATTTGTTTCATTCTAAAAGTTGGTGTTAGAAAACCTTTCCTCCTTTTACTCGCTTTTTTTCTACTCTCTTCCTTGCTCATAGTCTTATATTTTTCCTTGTATTCGCTGCTTAGATCGTTTCTTAACCCAGATGTCGTCCTTCTTTTCCAAAAATAATTACGACTGCAAAGTTTACACTTTACGATGCCATTGGATAATAGCTAAGTACTTCCAAATCGCACTGGATGAGGATTACCAGTAACCAGTTTTCGCAAAATATTGATCAAGCATATATACTAACCCGAACAAATCTATCGAAATTTAGGGCCGTATTTATATACCGGCCTTTTCTCTTCCTTTCGTCAAGTGTTCCTTCAGAATCCTCCCTTAACGTAAATTCAAATTTATAAACGATCCTTGAGAAATTTTTTCCGTAAGGAAGCCTTGACGTCGCAAAATACATGGCGAAATCTCTTCCTTAGTCAAGGTAGCTATGAACCAACCTTGAACTCTCCTTAAGATTTTGTTTTCCGAGCGGCAGCCATCTTGTTTTTTTTATTGTACAATTTGTCGCTATTATTATTTAATTTATATCATTTGTTGGCATTTATTATGTAAATGATTTTGTCAAATATATACTTTCGTGTAAGAAAATACCCAAAAACCACATAATTAGGCTCACACCAGAGAAATAGGCAGCGTGCAACCTTCGACCGGGACCTAACTTTAGTGTAAGGAGCGCAGATGATATTTTTATAATTTATCATAATTTCGTAGCTAGGCTACGTTCAGCCTACGGCTATGCCAACCAAAGCAACTGGAACTAATAAGTGTGAAGCAACACATCTTCAATTCTCATAGTATTTTTATTAAACGCGTTTAGATTATTTCATTATTTTTTTTTTCTTTTTAATATTTCTATAAATTTACATACATAAAATTAATATATAATATACTTTTATTTGGTTCTAGTTTCATTTACTTTGTGTTCATTGGCTATTGGTCTCTGACGTCATGAAATATGATGACGTTTTTCCTTGAAAACTGTCTTCGATAAGTAGCTCCTGATTAAAGGAAAGGGTGGTTTATAAATAGCAAATTTTTTTTAAGATTCTTATGCAGTGGAGGAATGCTTATCTGAGGCTACCTTTACGGAAAGTCAAGACGTTTTTCAAAGTTGATTCATAAATACGGGCCTTAAAGTCAGTAAATTGCCAAGACTTTCGAATGTTATTCAAGTTACTACTACGATCTCGAGTGAGTATGAGTCAATTCAATTCTGGTCAAACTGATCACAAAAGTCGGTGAATATTTTAGCAAGTTATAAAAAAAAGACTTTAATATTCGTATTCCAACGTGTCTGAGTGCGAATGCATATTCAGATGTGAATCCTTTGATTTTAATATTCACGAATGTGAATGTGAATATTGATAAACAGGCGAATATTCACATTTGCAAATGAGTGTATGTGTGTGTTTCTTTGCGCAAGGGTGTTTGGGGGTTTATGAGTAAGTGAAATACTGAAGATGGATTTTAACATATAAAATCCAGTAAAATAGAAACATGGAAACATGAAGTCTTTTATAACTAGTTACATATTAGGTAGTTATTGCTCGTGTTGTGTTGTGGTTTTGGTTTTCCCATTGTTATTTCAATTAAGCTAGTGTACAATTTAGTTCGTCACTTTTAAGTTTTAATTTAATTGTCTCAGAAATTATTTTAGTGTTTTATTAGTTCCTAGGGTTTTAATATTTATTAACTACAATGGAAACTTTTATCAGCCTGAATTTTAAAACAAGTTTTACTCTCATTTTTAACTTCTAAATTAATATTTTTAAAATATAGGGTTTAGTTTTTAAAGTTTTTATTATTTATTCTCTTAAAAAACTATAAGGAATTCTAAAATATATTCTTAAGGTTTTAATGTACGGTATATTCATGTTAGGTTACGTTTCTTTGATAGCTGGGTTAGGTTTCGATATACTACTGTAAGTTTATTTGTTTATTAAAATTATGTTTATTTGCTTATTCATTAATTTTTAATTTTCTTTATTGAATCAAGGAGTTTTAGATATTTTCTCTTTATAAGTGCTGTTGAAAAAAATCTAGATATTTTAGAAATATTAAAACTTTTATGTTTTTAATATATTTAATAGTCAAAAATGCTTACTAGAAACAAAAACACACAAAAAAAGCCATCAAAATACTCATACTCGCCAATCAAAATCTCGATATTAAACTTGCGGGGATCGTTAATCAAGGTGACCGCGCTAAACGTGCTACGAAATTATTATATTGTATTATATTAATTATTATTATTATTATTATTATTATTATTATTAT
>JABUQX010035894.1:42500-52500 GCA_015478945.1 Trachelipus rathkii | reverse complement strand
TCCCATAAATACCAACAAACTAAGAACAATATTTCGGACTGTATTATAAATTGTTAGAAAATTTTAATTTTGTAAAATTATATTAATGTTATTAAGACATCCATAACTTCCGAAGGATCGTTTCTTAAGCAGTAGACGCGAGTGTGATACAAATGGTAAATTTCAATATGAATATTCAGTTTAATAAAACTCTTTACTATGGTGTACGACATATTCATCACTAACACACACATACCCTCCCCCTCATATATATATATATATATATATATATATATATATATATATATATATATATATATATATATATATATATATAGTATATATATATATATATATATCATATATATATATATTTATATATATATGTGTGTGCGTGTGTGCGCGTGTGTGTGCCTGTGTAGGTGTGTATGCTTGTGTGTTGTTGATGTTGTTTCTGTTGCTGTTTTATTTCCTGATATTGCAGTTTTGTAGTAGGAATACAGCAGAAGCTTTAAAAACGAGCAGTATTTTAATTCTTTATATATATATTAAATTATTTTAGCTAAATTCCTTTTTGTTTATTTCAGTTATGAAAGAGATGACACAATCAAAGAATATAAAGCCCCAAAAGCAGCTCCAGGAGAAGGTTGTCCAAGATGCGGAGGAAAGGTTTTCGCAGCAGAGGAAATGTTTGCAAAAGGCAAGGTGAGTCACGCTTATTTCTTTAATTAAATTAACAATCAGAAAAAAAAGAGCTATTTAATTAATTTCATATGCAATACAAATGTTTCCAGCTTATAATCACTACTACCACTACTACCCATAGCTACTACTACTACTACTACTACTACTACTACTACTACTACTACTACTAAAACACGACTTTAGTTCTAGCTTTCTTCCTTTTTATCCAATGTTTATTGCAAAATAATAATAATAATAATAATAATAATAATAATAATAATAATAATAATAATAATAATAATAATAATAATAATAATAATAATAATAATAATAATAATAATAATAATAATAATAATAATAATAATAATAATAATAATAATAATAAATGATTACATATGTTAATCCATGTGACAAATAATGATATAAAAAAAGTGCTAATGATATAAACCATAGTTCTAAATCATCTTGTCTTTGTTCGTAGATAGTTCTTAATACTCTTTCCATTATTTCCAAAAGGTTTACCACAAGACTTGCTTCAACTGCAAAACCTGCAGAAAACCTCTCGATTCCATGCTGCATTGCGATGGTCCTGATAAGGAAGTTTATTGTAAAGGTAAGCCAACTTTCATATCAATAAAATATATATATATATATATTTATTTCACTTTAACCTGCTAACACGCAGTAAGAAATGTACCAACAATATAACCCCTAAAGAATGTAAATTACTTTAACACATTATCATTTATTATTTAAAACATATTAAAAAACTTATTAAAAAAACTTTAACAAAAGTGGCAGGGGGGGATCTTCTGCAAGATAGGCCTTTCAGTCCTACCGGACCTTATTCAATCTTATGCCGTGCGCGACTAATTTGATACGATCTAATTTTGTTCAGTGACTGGATGGGTTCGGATTTTGTTGGTTTTCTTCTTTGATTTTATTCACTATAATTTTCCATTTTTTATCAGTCAAAAGGATGTTGTTGAGAATAGGGTCTATTTTCATTTCTCCCTCTATTACATTCATATTGTTTTGTTTTGTATTATAAATCAGGAAGCTCTCTAATAATTTTCGTTTAAATGTGTTTCCATTTTTTTGAAGAATCGGTAGTTATTTTCATTTATTTGGAGATTAAATTGGCTTCTGTGTTTAACCAATGCGGATTTTAAAGTACCCCTTTCCAGATCATAACCATGTTCGCCTATTCTTCTTTTTATATCGATCGATTCTCCTATATATGTGTTAGGACAACCTGTGCAACCAATATTGTAAACTCCCGGGATGGGCTGAGCCGAAGTGGAGTCTGCAATGTTTTTGCATTGAAGGGATGTCTTTAAATTGATTATGTTTTTCACAGGTTGTATGTTCGGTGTTAGTAGGTATCTGTATTTATGGGGCCCATCTGTTGGTATATTGATATAAATATTAGGTGTTGTGACCGTGTTGTCCTGAAGACTGTAGACTGTTGTAGAACGATTTCTTTGCTCTAGTTAGTGCTTTGTGAAAGATTTTACTTGGGTAATGCAGTTTAGAAAAGACTTCCTTGATGTGATCCAATTCTCCTTCCAGTTCGGCAGGACTACAGATTCTAAGAGCTCGAAGTATTTGTGAAGAAATGACGGACATTTTTGTATTATAAGAGTGGATGGAGAGCCAGTTTATATAAGATTCCACATGGGTTGGTTTTCTATACACCGTTGTAATAGGTCTGAAGTTATCATCTATTTTAATCATTATATCTAAAAATGGTAATGTATTTCTGTTGGCCTTTTCTAGCGTGAACTTTATGGTAGGGATTTGTTGGTTGAGGTGATTCAGCATGACTTGGGGGTCTAGTTGGGTGGGCAACGCCACAAATACGTCGTCGACGTACCTTTTTTTCCAAAAAATCTCGGTTAGTTGGGATGACTTGAAGACGAAATGCATTTCGGAAGAATTCCATAAAATCATATGTGCTGAGTGTTGGGACAATGGGGAAGCCCATAGGAGACCTGATTTTTGTTTATAGTATTTATCTTCAAATTGGAATTGATTGTGTTCAGTTAACAGGATGATAAGTTGTTTTAAGTTATCGAACGGGATGTCAAACAGTATATTGTTCTCATTTACATAGTCCTCCAACCACTCCAGTGTTCTGCAAATGGGTACGTTAGTGAACAGAGACACCACATCGAAGCTAAGGATGGTTTTATTTTGAAGTTGAGTTTCATTAAGACAAGATATGAAATGTTGACTGTTTTTTATATGACTCGTTGATATTTTTCCTATGAGGTTTTTCAATTGTTGATTCAGCCATTGTGCCAGTTTTATGTGACATTGTTAATGTTGGAGATTATGGGGCGAAGGGGTGTGTTTTCCTTATGAAGCTTCGGTATGCCGTAGAAGGTAGCGATCTTTGGAAGGTATACTAGAAGTTTTTTGTATAACTCCTGATGGTCTTTAAGTAAGGATTTTAGTTTTTGCTTGAATGTCCTCTGTGAAACCGGAAGAGGGTTTTTGTTCAATGGAGAGTAGACATTTGGGTCGGAAAGTATATGTAAAGCTTTTGTAATGTATTCGGATTTTTTCATTATCACTATTTTATTACCTTTATCTGCTCTTGTTATGTGTAAGTTTTGGTTTTCTCTAAGTTCTTTAATGGCAACTTTGAATCTTTGCGGGAGTGTGTACCTAGGTCTGTTAATGATATCATTCAGTATGTATCCTTTGAGTAAGTCGTAATTCATATTTAACCCTCTATTATTGTTTTGAAACTTTTCTATGTTGCACAAGAACTCAGGCAAGCTCATGTTTGTCCCGATCCCGAATACATCCACTCTTATAATACTTTGTGAGATATTCACGAAAAATTCCTCGCTTCCCATCTTACTCCATATACTGTTTTTAAAAATATTATTAAGTCTGTTTTTACTTTTATTAGTTTCTATTTTCATCTTTAAATTCATTAAATGGTGAGATGAATCCAAAATATTACTTACAATCTGATCTGAAAGTCTGTGATGTTCAAGATAATACTGCAAATTTTGAAAAGCGACACTCGTGTCAAAAAATGATTTGTTTTTATTAAAGTTAGATTGTTTTATATAGCACTTTAGTACTTCCTCCTGCCAAATGGGAAACGGAGCATCGTCAGTTCGTGACAAAAAGTTGTTCAATAAGTTATTTGGGATTACTTTATCCAGTAAACACATTTTTAAGAATTTGTTATACGATTTAAACTGATTTGCCTTGATCAAACAATCTGTATATCTTAGTATCAGTAGTTGGAAGGGAGGGTTATTATTTAAAAAGTTTACGTAATTATTATGACAATGCGCACGGCAACAAAATAAACCGGGGTGCATTTTTATTTCACTTTAACCTGCTAACACGCAGTCATGCTGAATCACCTCAACCAACAAATCCCTACCATAAAGTTCACGCTAGAAAAGGCCAACAGAAATACATTACCATTTTTAGATATAATGATTAAAATAGATGATAACTTCAGACCTATTACAACGGTGTATAGAAAACCAACCCATGTGGAATCTTATATAAACTGGCTCTCCATCCACTCTTATAATACAAAAATGTCCGTCATTTCTTCACAAATACTTCGAGCTCTTAGAATCTGTAGTCCTGCCGAACTGGAAGGAGAATTGGATCACATCAAGGAAGTCTTTTCTAAACTGCATTACCCAAGTAAAATCTTTCACAAAGCACTAAACAGAGCAAAGAAATCGTTCTACAACAGTCTTCAGGACAGCATAGTCACAGCACCTAATATTTATATCAATATACCAACAGATGGTCCCCATAAATACAAATACCTACTACCACCGAACATACAACCAGTGAAAAACATAACCAATTTAAAGACATCCCTTCAATGCAAAAACATTGCAGACTCCACTTCGGCTCAGCCCATCCCGGGAATTTACAATATTGGTTGCACAGGTTGTCCTAACACATATATAGGAGAATCGATCGATATAAAAAGAAGAATAGGCGAACATGGTTATGATCTGGAAAGGGGTACTTTAAAATCCGCATTGGTTAAACACAGAAGCCAATTTAATCACCAAATAAATGAAAATAACTACCAGATTCTTCAAAAAAATGGAAACACATTTAAACGAAAATTACTAGAGAGCCTCCTGATTTATAATAAGAAACAAAAACATATGAATGTAAAAGAGAGAGAAATGAAAATAGAAACTATTCTCAACAACATCCTTTTAATTGATAAAAAATGGAAAATTATAGTGAATAAAATCAAAGAAGAAAACCAACAAAATCCGAACCCATCCAGTCACTGAACAAAATTAGATCGTATCAAATTAGTCGCGCACGGCATAAGATTGAATAAGGTCCGGTAGGACTGAAAGGCCTATCTTGCAGAAGATCCCCCCCTGCCACTTTTGTTAAAGTTTTTTTAATAAGTTTTTTAATATGTTTTAAATAATAAATGATAATGTGTTAAAGTAATTTACATTCTTTAGGGGTTATATTGTTGGTACATTTCTTACTGCGTGTTAGCAGGTTAAAGTGAAATAAAAATGCACCCCGGTTTATTTTGTTGCCGTGCGCATTGTCATAATAATTACGTAAACTTTTTAAATAATAACCCTCCCTTCCAACTACTGATACTAAGATATACAGATTGTTTGATCAAGGCAAATCAGTTTAAATCGTATAACAAATTCTTAAAAATGTGTTTACTGGATAAAGTAATCCCAAATAACTTATTGAACAACTTTTTGTCACGAACTGACGATGCTCCGTTTCCCATTTGGCAGGAGGAAGTACTAAAGTGCTATATAAAACAATCTAACTTTAATAAAAACAAATCATTTTTTGACACGAGTGTCGCTTTTCAAAATTTGCAGTATTATCTTGAACATCACAGACTTTCAGATCAGATTGTAAGTAATATTTTGGATTCATCTCACCATTTAATGAATTTAAAGATGAAAATAGAAACTAATAAAAGTAAAAACAGACTTAATAATATTTTTAAAAACAGTATATGGAGTAAGATGGGAAGCGAGGAATTTTTCGTGAATATCTCACAAAGTAACTTATCAGTGGACCAAAAATTAGTATTGTCTTTGGGACCGTCCTTCGGGATCGGGACAAACATGAGCTTGCCCGAGTTCTTATGTAACATAGAAAGGTTTCAAAACAATAATAGAGGGCTAAATATGAATTACGACTTACTCAAAGGATACATACTGAATGATATCATTAACAGACCTAGGTACACACTCCCGCAAAGATTCAAAATTGCCATTAAAGAACTTAGAGAAAACCAAAACTTACACATAACAAGAGCAGATAAAGGTAATAAAATAGTGATAATGAAAAAATCCGAATACATTACAAAAGCTTTACATATACTTTCCGACACAAATGTCTACTCTCCATTGAACAAAAACCCTCTTCCGGTTTCACAGAGGACATTCAAGCAAAAACTAAAATCCATACTTAAAGACCATCAGGAGTTATACAAAAAACTTCTAGTATACCTTCCAAAGATCGCTACCTTCTACGGCATACCGAAGCTTCATAAGGAAAACACTCCCCTTCGCCCCATAATCTCCAACATCAACAATGTCACATACAAACTGGCACAATGGCTGAATCAACAATTGAAAAACCTCATAGGAAAAATATCAACGAGTCATATAAAAAACAGTCAACATTTCATATCTTGTCTTAATGAAACTCAACTTCAAAATAAAACCATCCTTAGCTTCGATGTGGTGTCTCTGTTCACTAACGTACCCATTTGCAGAACACTGGAGTGGTTGGAGGACTATGTAAATGAGAACAATATACTGTTTGACATCCCGTTCGATAACTTAAAACAACTTATCATCCTGTTAACTGAACACAATCAATTCCAATTTGAAGATAAATACTATAAACAAAAATCAGGTCTCCCTATGGGCTCCCCATTGTCCCCAACACTCAGCAATATATTTATGGAATTCTTCGAAATGCATTTCGTCTTCAGTCATCCCAACTACTCAGAGATTTTTTGGAAAAGGTACGTCGACGACGTATTTGTGGCGTTGCCCACCCAACTAGACCCCCAAGTCATGCTGAATCACCTCAACCAACAAATCCCTACCATAAAGTTCACGCTAGAAAAGGCCAACAGAAATACATTACCATTTTTAGATATAATGATTAAAATAGATGATAACTTCAGACCTATTACAACGGTGTATAGAAAACCAACCCATGTGGAATCTTATATAAACTGGCTCTCCATCCACTCTTATAATACAAAAATGTCCGTCATTTCTTCACAAATACTTCGAGCTCTTAGAATCTGTAGTCCTGCCGAACTGGAAGGAGAATTGGATCACATCAAGGAAGTCTTTTCTAAACTGCATTACCCAAGTAAAATCTTTCACAAAGCACTAAACAGAGCAAAGAAATCGTTCTACAACAGTCTTCAGGACAGCATAGTCACAGCACCTAATATTTATATCAATATACCAACAGATGGTCCCCATAAATACAAATACCTACTACCACCGAACATACAACCAGTGAAAAACATAACCAATTTAAAGACCTCCCTTCAATGCGGAAACATTGCAGACTCCACTTCGGCTCAGCCCATCCCGGGAGTTTACAATATTGGTTGCACAGGTTGTCCTAACACATATATAGGAGAATCGATCGATATAAAAAGAAGAATAGGCGAACATGGTTATGATCTGGAAAGGGGTACTTTAAAATCCGCATTGGTTAAACACAGAAGCCAATTTAATCACCAAATAAATGAAAATAACTACCAGATTCTTCAAAAAAATGGAAACACATTTAAACGAAAATTACTAGAGAGCCTCCTGATTTATAATACAAAACAAAACAATATGAATGTAATAGAGGGAGAAATGAAAATAGACCCTATTCTCAACAACATCCTTTTGACTGATAAAAAATGGAAAATTATAGTGAATAAAATCAAAGAAGAAAACCAACAAAATCCGAACCCATCCAGTCACTGAACAAAATTAGATCGTATCAAATTAGTCGCGCACGGCATAAGATTGAATAAGGTCCGGTAGGACTGAAAGGCCTATCTTGCAGAAGATCCCCCCCTGCCACTTTTGTTAAAGTTTTTTTAATAAGTTTTTTAATATGTTTTAAATAATAAATGATAATGTGTTAAAGTAATTTACATTCTTTAGGGGTTATATTGTTGGTATATATATATATATATATATATATATATATATATATATATATATATATATATATATATATATATATATATATATATATATATATATATACTGTATATATATCTATAGGAATATATTATTGCTAATGCACATGGGCATATGGATAAGAATATCGCGTGCCTATAGTTTTAACATTGAGCAGAAACATTTTTTAACAAAGAAAAAACTATGATAAGCATAAAAAAATTACAAAAATGCTTTTTAAATGTTGTTGGTTCCCTGTGGGTATTTTATTTCTTTATATAATTGCTCATCTGTCACAGGAACTCACTATCAGAAGATGGCCATAATAAAGGATTTAAACCACGTCATATATATATATATATATATATATATATATATATATATATATATATATATATATATATATATATATATATATATATATATATATATATATATATATATATATATTTCTCTATAGTATATATATATTAATTCTATATATATATATATATATATATATATATATATATATATATATATATATAAATATATATATATATATATATATATATATATATATATATATATATATATATATATAATTTGTTGCCACCGAACCTCTATCCCATTAATTTGGGGGGTTCATTACCTGTGTGAAAAATTGTTACATGTATTTCCTAACGAAGTGGATTATAATGAAAGGATTATTTTGTATTGATAGCATGCCCTGCTTCGGCTCAAAGCATTTGGAAATTCTAACCACCGTGGACGTGGTTTCGCATCCAAATGAGATGACCTTCTTCTTTAACTAAAAGCATGAAAGAGAGCGAGATTTTGTGTCATAATAGATTGTTCTGTTAGATGCATTGGCTATGTTTTAAGTGATGTGTGGGTTGGAGATTAGAATAATACACTATGACTCAATCTGTAATTAAATATTGCAGAAAATCTACTGACGCAATTTTTTTTTGTGTTCATTCAGGTAGCCAGACTGATATTCGAACACTCACTCTAGCGAGATCAAAATTCAGATCTTTAATATATATATATATATATATATATATATATATATATATATATATATATATATATATATATATATATATATATATATATATATATATATATTATTATATTATATTATATTTATATATACATATATATTATTATTTTTATTATATATTATTAATATATATATATATATATATATATATATATACATATATATATTACATTCACACATACAACATATATATATATATATATATATTATTATTATTATTATTATATATATATATATATATATATATTATATACATATATATATATATATATATATTATTATATTATTATTTAAATATATATATACATTATATTAGTATATATATTATATATATATATATTATTATATATTATTTATATATATATATATATATTATATTATATATTATTACATATATATAACATATATATATTATATATATATATTATATTATTATTATTATATTATATATATATATATATATATATATATATATATATATATATATATATATATATATATATATATATATATATATATATATATATATTCATTATTTCATTATCTTCCATTCAAACTATCTTGGCTTTTACAGCAGATTTAAAATGATTGTTGAGTCAAATTTGTCTTTTGGTGTATGATTTAAAACCATCCGGACGAAATAACATTTTTATCCTCATTGAGTTGCTTGTCCTAAGTCTGAAATGAGGATAAAGTTTTTTTATTGAACCGACTTTAAATTTTATTGCAGATTAGGAAACTATTGGGCAAGTTCTTTGTTATGGTGTTTGTTCCATCAAATTCATGCCAGAAAAACATACAGTCTTCGCAGACAAATAAAAAGTCTCTCTCTCTCTCTCTCTCTCTCTCTCTCTCTCTCTATATATATATATATATATATATATATATATATATATATATATATATATATATATATATATATATATATATATATATATATATATATATATATATATATATATATATATATATATATATATATATATATATATATATATTATATTAATGCCTTTTAAGGCAATATTTATTTATGGAAAGTTCGTGAATCTTTTGAATACTTTGTTTTTTTTTATTCTTA